>OY856412.1:1386515693-1386773193 GCA_963693085.1 Alisma plantago-aquatica
CTTGTTGTTGAGTGGGTGAACATCCTCTTCCAATTGTAGTAAGAGATGATTCAATATGGTCTTGCTTGGCAACTAAGAGTTTTAGGGTTTCAGCGATAGACTTGTACTCGGGGGTAGTTTCAGTCATAACTACTTTCAAGACTCCTTTCCCTACAGATCTACCCCAATTAGCTTCATTTTCAGCTCCAAGGGTTACATCCCTCCATGCGCTGTCATAACTTTAACTCATGAAGTTTCCTCCATATGAGGAATCTAAGAATCTCTTGATATCTTCGTCCACACCCTTATAGAAAATTTCGATGTGTTGATTCTTAGGAATTCCATGGTGTGGACATTTGCATAGAAGCTCTTTGTATTTGTCCCAAGCTTCAGCAAGAGTTTCTCTAGGGACTTGGGTGAAATTTGTTATCCGACCCCTAATTTCATAGGTGAGAGGGGGGGGAGAACTTTTCCAAAAATACATTTTGAAGTTGTTCCCAAGTGGTGATGGATATTTCACTTTGCAATGAATTGTACCAACTTATAGCTCTATCAGCAAGGGAATACTGGAAGAGACAGAGTCAAATAACATCATTGGACACTCCATTTTTCTTTGTCATGGCACATAGATCAATAAACCTTAAAAGATGTTCCTGACTATCCTCTCCTTGTTTGCCATAGAATAGGCTATTTTGAAGCAATGTGATCCAATGTGCCCTAATATCAAAATTGGCAGCATTGATGGGAGGAGGTTGTACTGGATGATGAACATTTGCAACTTTCGGGATTGAGAATTCTCTAAGATCTTTTTGTAGTTCAGCTGCTTGTATTGCTACCTGTGCTACTTGAATTTCTTCTTGAACTGCAGCTCTAGCTTCTTGCATGAATCTTTCTCTCTATGCATTAAGGGCTTGAGCCACCCTTCGAGCTATCGCCTCCTCTTGATCCATTCTTACTTGGTTTTCTATATTTTGTTGGTGGAAGGTTCTATCAATCTCTGGATCAAAGTTGGCGGTGAGTCCAGGACTATTCAAATGATGCATACACTAGTCCTTCTGGAGTACCTAAAAATAGAAGGATTTTGAAAATGAGATCCACAAAGTAGTGTCAAAGTCAAGTAGATGATCAATTGTCTCAAAAGAAAAACAAAATCCTAGATTACCCTTAAAAGAACTAGATTTGACTAATAGATTCCGTTGTCCCTGACAATGATGCCAGAATTTGACGTGGGATTTTATCGCACTAACAAATTCACTTGGGGTTGACATCCCCGAGCTTTTACCAAAACCAATGTGCAATAATACCACCCACAAGCAGATGGGTCTTATCACTGTATAGTTGAGGATCAAATCCCAAAGGACAACATTTTTAAGAATCCTTGTCAGTCTAATCTAGTTTGAGTTAAGACTAGTATTTAAAACGATTGGTTGATTTGAGTTTGATTAAACTAATTGCAAGAAAGTTAAAGCCGACTTAAAGTTGGATTTAGATCAATGATATGGAATCTCTAGGATGGTACCGGGTTTCACCACCACTACACATGCAAATACATTCAATCACACATATCCAGGCAAGATATTACTATCCAAATGGAGCTGCTAGGAACCCTCTCTGAGGATAGGTTCACGTGAATATCACCTTAGGCATCAGATTTCTCATTTCCGTCCGGGTCACGCACTCACGGCTCTGAAGATGCAAAATCCAACTAAGGTTGTGAGCCCTCCGTGAGGATAGGCACACAGAAGCGTCACCGTAGGCTAGATGGATCGTCCCCTAATGGATCATGCACTTACGACCTCAAGGAATCCTATCAGAAGTTCTCGTCAAGGAGTCAACTGTGTGAATCGTTAAGCAAGCAGGTGATTAATCTACAAGCAATCGTCGACGATTAACTAAGAAGATACAACATCCAACTAAGGTTGTGAACACTCTGCGAGAATAGGCACACAGAAGTGTCATCGTAGGCTAGATGGCTCGTCCCCTACCAGATCATACACTTATGACCTCAAGGAATCCTATTAGAAGTTCTCGTCAAGGAGTCTACCTCATTAATTGACATTCTACACTACGAAGATAAGAACGAGATGAATGCAAGCTGGTAATCAAACTACAAACTTGAACGATTAACAACGAAATGAAAAGTTATATATATTTCCATGGAAAGTTCAAAAAAAACAACATGCTTGCATGGGCAGCGGGGCTAGTCCCCACACCCCAGCAAAAAGGAACTACTCGCTCATGATGCGAGAAATAAGAAGAATGGGAAAGAGAGAAATCCACCATGAACTCGGTGCAGAAGGTAGTCGTAGCTCGGTGAAAATGATGTGGTCTTCTACATCGTGTCAGAGTAGATCTGGAAGAATGAGGGATGCCAAGACAGACCGGGCAGCCTTTCTCACTCCTCCTTTCCTCTCTTCTCAGTCTCCTTGAGTTGCAGCAGGAACGGAAGGTGAAGTTGCAGTGTGGATAGAACTGGATCAGACCTGCGTACAGCCATCCTATCGGCATCCCAGAACTGATGCCAATTGAGGACGCTTACGGTCCTATTTATAGACTTGGATGGGGTCTTCACGTTTTCTGCATGAACCCTCTCCAAACGGTTTGGAGCAAACAATGTTGGGAATGACTGGCCTATCGGTCTTGAAAGCGTATGGCGCCAATCGGTCTTGAAACCATTAATCGCCAACCAGTCTCCTCTTACTGGCTTCAAACTGTCTTGAGGGCAAATGATCTTGGGACCGAATGGCTCTAAACGATCTTAGGACCGAATGGGTCCAAACTGTCTTGGGACCGAATGGCTCCAAATGGTCTTGGGACCGAATGGCTCCAAACGGTCTTGGGACCGAATGGATCCAAATGGTCTTGGGACCGAAAGGCTCCAAACGGTCTTGGGACCAAATGGTTCCAAATGGTCTTGAGACCGAATGGTTCCAAACGGTCATGTTGTCCAAACAGTTTGGTGATTCAAATGGTCTCAAAGAATGGCCTGGAGCAAACGGTCTTGGGACTGATACCTGCCTGAACGATCTTGAAGATCTTGCTCTATCGGTCTTGCGTGGACGAGTCCAAACGGTTTGGTTTGTCCAAATAGTTTGGGATCCCTAAGTGCCCAAACGGTCTCTGCAATCTTTGATCATCGAGTAGTAGTCACTTCTCATTCGGTCTTGAGTCTGGTCGCTTGCAATGACAGTGGCAAGGGTGGATGACGAAAGTGGCAAGGCTGCTGGTATGAGGACAACAACACCGTCAGAGCTGTTGCAAGTCGAGTTAGGACACAACTAACAATGGTGGTGGAGGGCGATATTTCTGCTGTGAGCTAGGGTTTGCAGGTGGGAATCAAGGATGAAGAAGAGGGGAAGCATGTATCATTGTTGTCGAGATGCCCAAATACGTCAAACGGTCTTGAATGTCAGTGACATCAAACGGTTTTGGAAAAGAGTGAGGTCCAAATGGTCTTGGGGTAGAGGTCACCCATACGGTCTTGAGACCAAATGGATGAAACTGAATGGTGAGACCAAATGGTGAGACTGTTTGGTGAGGCTATTTGGTCAAACCGATTGGTCAGAACCAAGGTTGAGTGGAAGGTGGGTTCCAGCTGATTGTTTATCCTCATCAAGACCTGCATTAAATCAACATAAATTCAGTTAAAATCATGATAATTGGACCAATTAAGGAGTTTTGCACATTTTGATATTTAGAAACTGAAATTGGATGTATTGAGTCGAAAAGGGTTCAAGATAGTGACTGAAAGTCATGATGAATATGCATTCATCAGAATCTCGATGAATAGGCGAAGGGTGGATGGTGGAAGCATAGAGGGGGGACAAGCGACTACCGCATGGATCCTCCATGGTGGCAAAGGGGCCTGGGGTGGGGCAACGCTGGTCTCAATTACAGCTTCGACAAGAAGGCACAAGGTTGTTCGAGGGATATTGGGGAGTAGGTGGATGCGGCCGATCAATGGGGGAAACTGCAAGGGTGCTGTTGGAGGGGGCGGAGATTGCAAGTAAAAAAATTTCCCTCCAATTTCCAAATCGGAGAGATGTTTAAAACCAAAAGTCAAAGATTTGCCTACATTTATTTTGGTTACATTTTAAAGTGAGATAAATTGTAGGTACATGTAATCCTCTAAGTTGAGTATGCTTATTTGAGTTACATTTTTTAATTTTGTAAAGAAAAATAGAATTAGCTATATATAATGTAATTGTAATTAAAGTAAATGTAGTTAAATCATGTTTTTTTGTAGTGACCTTTTATTTTGGTGATGTAATTAGGACTCCCACCTTATAAGATCTAAGATCACCTGACTTACTCTACATAACCGATGGCTTATGGTGTTAGAAAAATCAAGTTGGGCTGTTGAACTGAGGCATCTTCTTAGTGTGAAGAAATCTCAAGCGGCCCAATGGTTGACTGGTGATGGAATATTTATTCAAATGAGATCCTAGCGGGAGTTGTGCAAGAGTGAGATGCATTGTGATGTGGATTCTCCTGATATCCATTGACTATGGGTGTATACTTTGATCATCCTCATGGAGTTTCTTTACAGAGACTTTTGAATAGGTTACAGATGCTTCTTCTAGAGACATGGCCACTCTATGAAGAAAGGAAACCATTTTCCCTTTGATAGTACCTAAGTTGTATAATTGCTTAGATGAAGATCAACTAACTGGAAAGAAAAGGGGACCGTTCTGGGTTCTACAGATTTATCTCAGAATGTGCATTTCTCCTTCCATATTGATGGAATCTTTGAATCCTCATTATAGATTGGCAAAGGAATTTCTACCAAAGCATATTCACGTGGGTGTGTTTCCTTTAGTTGCATGGAATTTTGGCTTGTTGGCTTATTGGTTTGAAGGTTGTAGATGTTCGTTGTGAGTGGTTGGAGTTCTGCCTTGATTATTCAACCTATAGTGTGTCCCTACCTTCTTTTTAGTGGTTGATCATCTTGCTTAGCCTGGAGGGTTTTGTTGCATACTACCTTGTGCTAATACTGAGACAATTCAATTGTCAGAAGTTTATGTATCAACTTGATGCCCTTCGTCCATTTTTCGACAAACTAATGCTAGATTCTCATAAAGTTCATGAGGAGGTGGAAAAATTGTGGTCGCATCAGAGGATATTGACCCGAGACTTCATCCCAGTGGAAAGGGACTGTTATCCTGAGTACCTACTGTGGTTTGCATTAACACCTTCAGTGGTAGTGGCTTGTGATCCTTCTAGAGAACCACAATGATGCCTATTTTTGTATGTTTATTTTTGTTTAGTTTCAGGAGATGATATTTCTAGAATAAAATGTTTTAAATTCATGAAGTGTGGCACCAACTAGGGTTTTGCTTCAACAATGCTTTGGATATGTGCGTTGGACTGGAATCCATGAGGTACATATGGTTGTAATTTCCTTTTCTTACAAGTCATAAGACTGTGAAAGTCTAGAACTACTATTTATATATTTTTAAGCCACCAAGGATAGTTGTAGATTTTCATGTCGAGGATCACCTCCTCCTTGTCTACCTTCTTGCTTGAAGTTGGAATATTGACCCCAAGCAATTTAAGCTACCTCTCATCCTAATTTGATATATGTTTCCACTTCCTAAATGTTTATGATCTATTCTATCATGAGAAGGGCCCTCATCCTAAGAAAGAAATATGGAAGAAGCTCTACTGGACCTGAGTGTTACGTTAATAGCTAATACCATGCTATGTAATAGTCACATCAGCGGTGAATCCCTACCCATTTGGGCCAAGGTGCCAGATGTCCCAGAGACTGAAACAGACCTTTACTCTAGACATTCTTAGATTAGAGATCATTCAAGAGCACGTGTCCTATTTTTAAAAGGGCTTTCTAAATTTATCTTTAACGGTACTCATTGATTGCGGATCTTTTCACTTTAAAGATTTTTGTTTTGACATCGATGCTCAGGACCTTAGTATGAGAGCAAAGAGTTTTGTGAGGAATGAATGGGGCTTGTCTAGTGAGGATTTCCCATCTCAATACTATCAAATCAACATGTGCAAACCTTGGTCCCACCTCTTTTTCATAGGGAGGTGAGAGTAGATCTTAGGAATTTCAATCTTCACCCTTCTCCCAATGGTCTTTCCCTTTTTAGGATAACCCAGACAAATGTACACGTTACAACATCTCCACATGTATAGATGTTAGGATGTCAATTGTATAGACTGGATGTAACTTGCCTCAGGGGACTCACAACCTCTACCACCTTTATGTTTTTATCATGGAGCTTCTCCTAGATTGAGCCACAATTATGAACATTTTCTGTGTTGATTTTGGGGAGACCTATTTTAAGGAGTTATTTTAGGTTAGAGAACCATCGGGGCCTCAGGATAACGGATGTACTCCTTCCATCCTAGGCCCTAGGTTCTACTTTGACCTTTCCACTTTAGGGTGCATTGGGTTACATGGTTATGTGTTCAAGTAGATTTTAGTTGTTTTTTCAGAGGATTGAGAGTTTATGTCTCCATTACATTGTGTTCTTATAAAGGTTTGCCCATTACGATATTTTGATCAATAGTAGTATCGTTTGACAAGGTTGGCATTTGTGTCATCAAAATGAATCCATGTCCTTCAGGCACAAACCACCCCAGTCATAGATGTCATGGACGATGTAGAGACCCACCCATTTAGGGTCGAACATGCCCCTGGAATCAACATTCTTGATGACTCTCAATACCGTATTGTACTTTTGAAAGTTGTAAGGTCAAAACTTCATGGTGAATGTTCGAGGCATTATTTATTAACAAACTGGGCATGGTGTAGGGATTTTTCCAGTCATTCTTCAAGAGTGTTGAGACTGTAAAGTTGGTCTTGAAGCCATTCAATATTTGAGTTGTCTTCTTCTCATAGTATGTAGAGAAAAGGAATTTCCATTTCTATTGGCTTGATTGTTTCGATCCCGTACACTAGGGAGTACAATGTATCCCCTATTGATGTTCTGATGAAAGTGCAGTAGGTACATAAACCATCATATGGTATTCATTCCAGTTTTTATGAAAGATGATGGCATTCTTTAGATTCTTGATAATATTTTTATTAACACCTTTCACAAATCCATTCATCTAGGGTTGATATAGGTGACATTCAATGATATTTGATCCCTAAGGAGCTTAAATACACTTTTACGATATTGGAAATGAACTTCGTTACATCATCTAAAACGATCCCATGATGTATCTCGTACTACTTATGATGTTGTTCTTGAGGATCTTAATAACCTACTGGTCTGATGTGGTTTTGATGGACACATGCTTGACCCAATTGGTAAAGTGACGAATTGTAAAAAGGATGAATCAATTGCCATTTGACGCTTTAGGTTTTATCTTGTTGATCATGTTGATGCCCCAAGATGAGAATGTCCAAGGCATGACCATGTTGTAGAGTTGATTTGCTAGAGAATGGATATAGTTTCCATGGATTTTATAGGATCGACATTTGTAGACAAATTGGTAGCAGTCTATTTCCATGGTGTTTTAGTAGTACCCAAGAGTTGTATCCTTTTTACCAACATAACTCCATTCGTGTGTGTTCTGCATGATTCGTCATGGACTTCATTACAACTTCAACTTCTATCTATCGACCCATCAAAGGAGATTCTGGCTGTAATATTTGCAATACAATTGTCTTACCCCAAGAATGTATCGAATGGCTCATTGCTTCAATACTAGGTGCTCTCTCCAGGAGAGGTTCTAGAAAATGCGCTGTCTTGATAAATCTGCCTTGATGTCGTGAAACCAATCACTTTCTTCATTGTTGGGTGCATTTTTTATGACTATGCACTAGGTTGTTGGATGAGTGCCTCGACTTCTAGAGAGATGGCTTGACCTTCTTAGATATCAATCCATGAAGCGAGAGTTGCTATTGCATCAGTGAAGGAGATATGCTCTCTTTTGATGAAGTGGAAGGAGACCTACTTGAACCTATGAGATAGAGAGAATATGTTTTCCTAGTAAGGGACCAAGTTCTAATAGCGTGTTGTTCAATTGAACTGGCTTTTGGAGATGACAAGGAGGGAATCATCATAGACTTACAGACGTCATGCCCCTTGATACCTGGAGAGTTATAGACCCAAGATGTAGACTTTGTATTCATCCATATTGTTACTGACACCAAATTCCATCCATCAGTCTATAGGTATCTAATCTTTGTGAGCATTTAGATAGACTACACCAATGTGAACTCCTTTTTGGTTTGCTAATGCTTCGAAGAAGACTATCCATGTGTCATTGTATGGAGGGATTTCCTTGTCTGGTGGGTTGATCATCCCTATGCCTTCATCTAGGAACTCTTACTCATTAGCAACTTCTTATGGTCAAAGGGGACCGACTAGTTGATCTGCGAGTGCTTGTTCTTTGACCGGCTTCATGGGAAGATAGTTGATGTCAAACATGGACAACGTTACCTACCATTTAGCACATTACCCAGTCAGGGTTGAATTTTCACATAAGTAGCAAACTAGATCATGCTTAGCGATTACCTATAGATGATACATCATCTGATAGTGGTGTAGCTTCCACATTGTGTGGATTAGGGCCAAGCATTATTTCTTGATTATGGTGCAGCAAGCCTCTACATCATTGAACTTATTGGACAAGTAATAGATAGAATGATCACCCTATCAGTAGTTTCTTGACTTAAGACTCCACCCATTGATGTCACACAGACTGATAGGCAAAAAACCAGAGGAAACCCGAGAACAAAGGGCTTTTATATTGGTGGATTGGTGATGCAATCTTTGATATTCTAGAGCACGATCTCGCACTACTCATTCCATAAAGAGTCTAATTTCCACTTTAGTATCTTGAATATTGGCTCACAGATAGGTGTGATCTTGGCAATAAAGAAACATATCTATTAGAGATGCCTGAGAAGGCCTCATATCTCCTTATCATTTATGGGGGAAGGAATTTCTCGGATCTCTTGTGCTTTCTTGGATCTACTTTGATCCCTCGTTTACTGCCACTATACCCTAGTAGGTTATAATATGTAACCCTAAAAGTGCATTTGGTGAGATTTAGGCATAGGGAGAGCCATCATACTCATTGACATAACTTCTTAAGGTTGGTGATGCAATCTTTAGGACTCTTAGATTTAGTGACATGTTGTCCATGTACACTTCCGCCTCTCTAAGCATCATGTCATGGAATAGAGCAACCATTTCCCTTTCATATGTAAATCTGACATTTTTAAGATCAAAAGGCATGAATTGGTATTAGAATGCTCCCCATTATGTGATGAAGATGATCTTTTCTTTGTTTTCTATTGCCATCTTTAACTAATTGTTGCCAGAAAATCTATCCATGAAGCTAAGCAACTCATGTCTAACTATGTTATCAATAAGTATGTGGTGGAAGTGTAAAGTCATCTTTTGATGATGCTTCATTGAAGCCATGGAAATCCACACACATATGTACCTTGTTGTTTTTCTTGGGAATTGGAACAATGTTGGCGAGTCATGTAGGGTAGATGATCGACTCTAGGAAACCAACACTATATTTCTCTTGAACTTCCTCCCTAATCTTGAGGCTCCATTCTGACTGTGGTAATTTGGCCTTCTTTTTATGGGTGCATGTCAAGGATGATTGGTAGTCAATGGATAGTGATTGCTTCGTCCAATCCAGCCATGTTAACATAGCTCTAGGAAAACAATTTGGTGTAGTGGAATAGAAGTTCTATCAGCTATTCGTTGATGCTTTGAGGCATACATTCTCCAATTTTGACTTTGTGAGGGTCGAGACCTGAGCTGAGGTTGATTGTCTCTGTCTCATCTTTAATATGGAAATTTTGATTTTCCTTTACCACACATTCTAAAATAGGAACATCTTAAAACTCATCCTCCTCATTGTCAAAGATTTTTGCTACTCTGTAAAGTAGTTGGCGAACTCTTAGAGAGATCACTAGTCTTCATTTTTTTTTAGTTTTCTTAATTTTGTACTTTTTGGGTTCTTCTGCATTTTGCATTTTTTTTTTGGATTTTGGCAGTGATGAATGTGGACGTGACATAGCGTGACAAAAACCACACTGGAATCTCTACCACATCGGGATGCCACTCTACTAATGGATTTTTTTTGGGTATGGGGGAAGACTTGGCCCTTAGGGGGTTGAGGTCATCCACATACTAGTTTTGCACCTCTTCTCCTCTATGGAGTGGGATGATGAGTGGTTGTAGTTCTCCCATGGCCATTTAATTAAGGATGCCATTGGCTCCCCACCCCTCGATCATATCGTTGGGGTAGTCATAGTTTTCCCACATGACATTGTAGTCTACATCTACAAACTCAGAGATGCTCTTTTCTATCTTTTGTTGCAATGCTTCTAGGTCCTTTTTTGTCAAGACCTGATCTAAATTCGAAGAATATTGATCGATGAACTTTTTAGCCTGTTGGCCCCTTTGGTGATGGCAGTCATGTCATGTATGTTGTACCAGGACAACACAGGGTCAATCAAGGTCCATGAAAAACAACATATTAGTACCATGTTTTCATGATAAGCTTCCACCATATCTGATAAGTACACTTTGACATGGGCCATGAGGTCCCCGTTTTGACATATTCATGGAATTTAGGCATGTTGAATTTTCTAATAGCTTTGTATCCGGAAAATGGCAAAAATCACTAAATGTCTTCCCACCATCCTTCTTCCCTTCTACAAGTGTTATCTTTTGTATGAAATCGAGTAATAGGGGATCCACAAAATGGGTTCCTTGTGCGACAACTTCTTGATGTGCGACCACCAAGGGTATAACTGGTACTTTGATTATTGTTGGAAGTGCCATATATATGGGTGGTGGGAATCCATACCCTTGCCATATGTAAGGGTTGTACTAGGAGTGGGGTGGAGGATACGTCGAGTGTAGACTGGGAATAGGTCCTTGTCCATTCAGATAGTGCATTTGAACCTTCACCACAGTATCAGACATTTGAGGCACATCCTCTATGACTGTGACTTCTTCTTATTTCTTCTTTCCTTTAGTCTCTGACCGGCCTAAATCACATGTCAAAAAAGGAGCGGATCTAGAGTAGTCAGACTCTTAAATTTATAACATGACACTCAGGACCCCACAACTATTCTATGGGGTCCGATGCAGTAAATTAGGGCCAATCCACAGAGACAAGAGTGGTATGTTTTAAGAAAGTAAGGTCTTATCTTAGCTACACCAACTAGGGAGTTAGAAAAAGTTTTTTGTTACTTAGGGAATGATAGTTCTTCAACAAACAAGTAAAGTAAAACAAGTCAAACAAAATAAGAAGCAAGACAAGAGAGCAAGTAAAGTCAAATAAGTAATATAACAAGGATGGATGGGAACTTGGATTAGGTTTCACAATATAAGGTCTCTCACCAACATGCAATACTCACACCCATAGTACACCCTTAGAAAGATTACAAGAAATTGACATAGATGTCTGTTACGTCCTCTCTGAAGATTAGGATAGATCTAGATTATAAAATTTTCTCTCTCTCTCAAGATGGAAAATGAACAATAACATTATAACCATACAATCATTAGCTTAATCATTAAAACATTATCATGCATTCATGCAGCTCCATAACACTTTGATAAGGCTAACACTATGCTTTTAGGGTATTAATAATCAAACATCATAATATGGTAGATAAGCATACAAGTGAAGTGTTAAGGCCAAGAGTATGCAAATAATAATTGCTAAGAGCATATATTCAATGGACATAAGTATATACAGGATGGAAATCCTTAGTGGCTACTCCTAACCCAAGATATGTGTTTATCCATTCATTGTTGTGAGTTGCATTATAGATTTATAAGTGGTGTGACATAGGGGAGGGTGGCAAAAGGAAGGAATGGAAGGCATGAAGGAAGCAAATAGCTTCAGGGAGAAGAAGATACACCAACAATGGCCTCTAATAGACAAGGTCGATGGATCATGCTCTCTGATCTTAATACAATGTAGTGAGGTAGGGGACATGTTCCTAGCCCTCATTAAGTCGATGAAGAGGTAGGAACTATCAGGCGATCGGGAAGGGCTTTGAACTCTCGTCCTTCATACTTCACTAACCAATGGAAGGATTTCTTGAATGGTGGGTAATGGATCCAACATCGCTTATACGTCTGGAGAGGGTGGAAACCCCCAACACTCGTGAATGCTATTTATAGCTCAGGTTGATCACTCATTTCTTGCATCCCAAGTTTAAAACTAGGCACATTTCTTGGGGCATGTGTGAACTATCTTGAGTGACTATTCAATAATGTAATCAGATTTTAGGGTGTGTATATGAACCATTGGTTCCCTTCTACTAAGTATGGAGACTGGGGTAATCAGACCATTAGATCTTTGACATTTAGATGATCCACCAGTTTCCTTCTTACTGGTTGGATTTGACTAGGATCTATGCAGGCCATTAGATCTTGGGAAAGCAATGGTTGTCACTCGGTGCAATGGTCACCCTGGTAGATCATCAGTTCTTTGGCTTGTCCACCCATCAGATCTTTGGGCTTCTCAGACCATCAAATCTTGAGGACCGATGGCTGATGACCAGTCAGAGGAATAACTAATACTTGTCCTGGATGGACGACCTGGTATGAGCCATTGTTCTTGATATCCAATGGTCACATAACATGCTTGACTAACTAAAGAATGTTAGAAATTGATGGATAGACTATGGTCACCCAGGTGCTAGGTCTTCATCAGTTTATGGTAACTGGTGGGAACCCTACCTCCATACTAAAAGCCATGTTTCTTCAGTTTCATGCATAGAATCTAATAGTTATCTTTAAATCAAGGATAAAGTCATATATATGCACAAAATGGTGGAAAGTTAAGGTAACCAATCATCACAAGAGGAGATTAGAGGTAAAATAAGGCATGTAATATCCATAAAATTAAGTGTTATCAACCCACCAAACTTAGAGTCTAGCTTTTCCTCAAGCTAATAGATAGAATCAAAACATCAAGTATGACTATGGGCTTTATTTATTAAGTATTTATATTGCATAGTTATATCCTTACCCCATTCTTAGGTCAAGAGGTCTGTCTGACAGTTTGGTCTTCTTATTATGTTTCCTAATCTGATTCCCTTAGGTCTAGAGCTACATGACTTTTGTTCCTAATGTTGCTTTCCCTTTTTTGAAAGGGAGTTCTCCTACATGATGTGTACAAGACCCATTTCCTAGTTGTACTTCTATAAGGATCTTTTTAGGAGTAGCCTTGACACCCAACTTCTTTTATAAAGAGATACTAGCTATTGTGTTGGGGTGGACCATGATTGAGATGTTCTCTTTCCTTTCTTAGGGTTTCCCAACTATGGACATTGTTGTAAAGAAATTGATACCCAATTCTGGCACATGATGTAGTCTCAGGTGGTTATTTGAGGTCTCCTTTGAAAGGAAGGTGGGAATTTTGGCCTTCAAACTTATGCCCCTCCACATCTTTTGTGTTTGGGCACAACTCTCATTGATTTTATTCCACTTGACTTTTATTCTTTCTAGCATGCTTGGGGTTAATAGGATTTTAAGGGATGATTTTGAGCTGCCAAGCCACTTTTGATTCCAAAGCTGAGATTTTTATACTATAAGGGGTATTTGTTTCCCCTGACAACAAGTGCCTTGCATTTTCCAACCTATTCTACGAGGTTATTCTAATCAGAATAGACTGTAGTGTTTTAAGTCCTCCATATTTTAGGGAAATCCTAAGGGTAGAAACATTCTTTCTCTATCCATCGTTTCTTGAGGTAAGAATGGTGTAAAGACATAATTTATGCAAAAGTTTTTTATTATGTGGATTAGAAAGCCACATCCCTAATCTTGAAATGATTGCGCTAAAAAGTGTCATGAGGACCAGAAGGCCTAAGGGTGAAGATTATTACAACATTCATGATTTTTTGGTTTCAACTTTTTCCTTTTAGATCTCTTAAGAATCAAGAAAATTCTATTTTTAAAGTTGAAAAGACAATATTATATACATTCAACAAAATTGATCTTTATCAAAATATTTTGAAATTTTGAAATTTGTGCACAAATTAGGTAAGAAGGTAAAGCAACACAAGATATTTGAAGTATAAATCATGAAGATGTATTGAGTTCTCCTATTCTGACCCCCCAAACACATTATGCACCCTGTCCTTATGGTGTCAAACAATGAGGTTGAGTAAGAACTTGCAAATTTAGTGTTGTGAGCTAGTGATTGCCCAATCTAACATTATGATTTCCCTTGATTATGCTCCTTGAAGGTAGTGGTAGCAACCGTCTCGATAAAATTCCACCTTCTTATCTGTAGCAACTTCTACATATAGAATAACACATAAAACACATTAGTTGGATCCTGGTGGATTCTAGTAGCTTCTATGGTAGAATTGAGGTTTCTCAAATTTAAGTCCACCATAAGGAAGTCCCCACTTGAACATCCATATGAGATGATGATCTTTGTGGCTACTTGGGAAGCTTTTTGTTTGGTGACGGTTTTAGCAGTTTTGTATAGAAGTGCCCTTTTTAGGCTAAATTCAACATCTATGATGTTGTACAAGATTGTTGATTTTGCTTTTATATCCACTAAAAGAAGTGTCAAATGACCATCATGCAGAATTGAGATAAATATGAAGCTTGGTAGATTGTACTTGAGATTATCTATTAATTGTTAAAGTTCCCCTAATTATTTATTACAGAGAATGTCTATGAAAATGTCATAGTATTCCATGTAGACATTGTTGAGCTGGTCAGCTAGAAGAAACTAACAAGTTATCATGAGATTAACTATCTCATAACCCACCTGGGTTAGAATCTCCTGGAGGTTTGGCTTGTGGACTTGGACATTGTTGTGTTCGATCACAATGACGATCTTGTCTTCCCTTGCTCGAAGTTCTTCCATGATGAAAGATAGATCTTCTAAAGATAGCATGTAACATGCATCGTTGTCAAAATTCATAAATGTGGGATATTTCAAATCTATAGTCATTGGCTCTATTATTTCCTCTCATTCACCATGGCTTGTCTTTTAATTTTTAGTTGTATCTTCTTCAGCTCCTTCGTTTGACAAGTTAGGGTCTTCCATATCCACATTTACCTTGATTCAGGCCATTCTAGTAGAGGTGATGGAGTGGTTAATGGCATTGGACTTGTGGGTGTTGTAGATTGAGGGTGGAGGTGAATTCACCGTAGTCTTCGAGGGAGGGGATACCAGGGTGGATGTGTTGAGGTTTTGAGGAGAGGCATCTTTGTCATGTTGTAGTTTCCTTAACTTCTCTTTCCAAGGGACTTTGACATGTGGGGTAACTAAAGAATACATCCTTCTTGGTAAATCTTCCAGTCGTTTGTCATAGAAAAAATGTCTATTATGGATGATTTCCATGACATATTTCCTCTTAAAACATGGAAGGTTTTTTAGCTATTTGTTTAAGTGAAATTCCCCTATTCAGTGCTTCTATTGTTCCTAAAATCAGGTAATTGTTAGGTGCACTATAATCAATGATGAATTCTTTCTAGTTCGGGTGATAACACCCATCCATATCTTTAATGAGATGTTTTAGACGGCTTAATTTCACATGTGCAGTCCCTATCTCCAGCTTCTCAAAGATAATTCCTCCACAAGGTAGGTTCTTGATGTTGGGATTGTGGAGTATAACACACCTTATTAATAGATCCACCATAATTAGAAACCAATGGTTGAAGTCCTTGAAAGGTAGAGTGATGTACTAAAGAGTTCTTATTTTATGTAGCCTTTCTTGTACATCTACAATCGACGGCGTTGAGCAGTTTTGCACTTATAACTGTGCAGCCATGGTTGAAGTGGCATTGAAGATTTGTCATATCATGTCCATGTACATATATTCTTGGATTTTTGTGCCACACAAGACCTTGAAGAAGACTCTGACTATATTAGTTTAATATCTAATGTTGGTTGTAGGTCATATATTGTTAGGAGATATAAGTTATTGTTGTAGAGAATGTCATCGCTTGGTTTTTCTTCATCCAAAATATTGACCTGTACATGGATGTCAAGGAGGGGCATCACTTTTAGTGACGTCATATCCATATTCTTTATTTTGCATGGAAGTGGTGGAAGTGTTGTGGATCAACACTTGCTTCAGGAGGTGATTTTTGAAACTCTACGTGTGCCAATTTTTTGGGGGTGTTGATGAACAATCGACTCATGTTCCCCTCATCTTGTTCTGTAATGTCTGCCTCCATTTGTACCACATATGATACTTGATGATCTTCATCAATGATTGGTTCATATATTAAAAGTTCATTGACAAAGTCCTTGTAGTTGTGCTGCAGTGGTGGGATACATGGTGTGTTAGAGGATCTAAGTTGTTCATCGTATACTCTATTATCTCTAGTGCCTTATCCCTTCCCTCTATTTCTTGTAGTGTTACCTCATTCTCTCCCGTGTCTTCCACATCAGTGGTGAGAATGTATTGTTTTGAGATTTCCAAAGCACCTTGATCTTCTGGTTCGGTAGGTCCATTTCCCTTGTCATTGTTGGTGGAGTTCCCAGGTGCGGCTGAGGGTTTAGCCAGTTCTTCCTCCCCAGTGAGAACTTCCTAATTCCTTATTGACTCATCCTTACTTTCTCCAGAAGATACTTCTGTAGTGTCTTTGTCTTCTGTAGGTGATGCATCCTTCTTAAGTTGTATTGTGCTAGCACCATATCAGCTATCAACTACATGCCAGATTCATCTACAGTTGAAGGCAAAGCTTGCTTATCATTTCCTCATTGTCACATTGATGACAATTCTTTTTTGGAGGGTGATGTAAATGTATCCACCCTCCTTGTCCATTTTTCGGTCTATAATCTTTTGTTTTCTTAGGAGAAAGTCATCATGCTCTTATCAGAGCAGCGCAATTGTTATGTCATACCCACCAGGGCCTCCATCACCTACACTTGATTTGTAGCTAATACATGCATTTGTTGTGGCAGTCCTTGTAGGAGCGGAATTTCAGCAATTAATTTCTCCAGCTAATAGATGTTTTCAATTTCCTTCCCTATCTCCACAAGTTTCTCCACAATAGGAGCTCTTCATTGTTTTCTTATCTTCCTTTACTATCTGGCACCTTTGCTTGGATAGAGATTTATTTCTCTTGTTGTTGTGCATGCTAAAAAAGGCCTCATTCCCAGATGGAGATGCTTCTCTATTGAAGACCTCTCATCTTAAAGTCTCTGGACTTGCTAGTCAAAATGATGAGATATTCTCCTTTGTTTTCCTTCCAGCCTCTTCATCAACCTCTTTGTTGGCAGTGGCTTTGCCTCTCACTTCAATGCTAGCTTATATTTAAGTAGTGTGTTGAGAAGACACACTAGCATTGACATAGGGTTCTAAACATTCCTCTTCTCATCTTTATGGTTCTTATGGTACCTCCAATATGAAGTTTCTACTTGCTTCCATGGAGGTATCTATGAAGTTAAGTCTGATCCATATATCCTCAAGTATCTCAGGCATACATGATTCATGGTGGCCTGCTGGAGTGACTCCCTTGTCTTTCTGTGGTCCCTTCAGTATAACAGTGGTAGGTGTCACCACTAGAGGGTCTGGATGCTCTATTTTAGATGTTACACCTCATGTGTGGGGGACCTCTTTCTCTTTTCTACCATTTTCTTTAGTAGATAGATGATAAGATTCTTCCTTGTTGGTCTGGTGGTTGTATCTTCTATATGCATCCGTTGTAGCCTAGTTGACACGTGCTTACTTGTAGATTGGGGAGGTACAACTCCTTTCTTAATTTTTAGTGTCTCATCCTCCCCGAATAGAAGATTATCATAGTGTAGTTGCACATCTCAAGGAGGGGAAGGAAATCATTATTTCAACAAAATCTATACAATATTTGTTTCCTTCTCTTCTTAAGGCATTGCCTATTATTTGATATTTGTTGTCTATTAGACCATCCCTAGTGTCTTTCTTTTTGAAAAATTGTAGTTCATTGGGGTAGACTAGGCGATGTGCGATGTAGGTATATTAATCCACACATGCTGAAATCTCTTGATCCCTTTGGGGTTACTTCCTCTGCCAGTCTGTCTATCAAGATCCTCCCAATGATGACTAGTTTCTTTTCTAGTATGCTCCACATGATGTGGATGTCCATCATGGTAACATTTTTGGTGTCAGTTTTAATGAATAGAGTGTTGGAGAAAAGTTTATGCAGAATGCACATCATTTTGGAATGCATCATTGCGGCCTTAGATTTTCCTAATATGAATTTGTGTTCTTTTTACAACTTCTCCAATGTCTTTACAGTCTTGAATTCTCGATCATCTCTGTATCCTTTAGCCTTATTCTCTTATGCGGTTTGTTCATTGGATTCAGTGAATATGGAGTTCAGTCATCATTTCATGATTATGTAAACTTTTGATCATTTACACCACCAAATTGAAAGGTCCCCCACACTCTATGGCTTCTTTTTCCGTAACTATCAACATCTTTATTGACAACATGAACTCTAGAGTGAGTTCCTCATATGAGGGATGATTGTTGAAGTAGATTTTGTACAACCCTATGTTTTGTAAATGGCTCCTCACCCTATTGTATATCCCTAACCTCCTTAAGGTGTCCACATCCCTAAACCTAGTGTCCTTGAGGTTATTGTGGGCACATGTCCTACTAGGCTTTCAAATGTTCATTAACTTTAGGAAGAAAAAAGTTATCGGATTGTTCCTCATGGACAACCTCTATCGCTTATAGAATGATGCTTGTAGAGGGTTCAATAGATATTGCATCCTCAACTTGTTTGGTCTTTGATACCTTGATCAGTTTGCTTAGTCTGTTCCTATGAGGGATAGTGGCTTTTCTCTTCTTCAAAATTTGTATTTCTACTTGTTCATAGGATCTATATTTAGATGTGTTTGTTCCTGTCGATGTACTAGCGTGTGAAGAATTTTCATCACCAGAGGAATTAACGTCATTGGAGGAGTCCCCATTGGTGGAAGATGCTCATGGTGTTGTTCCTTATCTCCGACATTGGAAATGATGGGGCTTTATTTCTCATGTGGGTTAATGTACTCAACCCCACCCTATTCTTGATTAAGCAATACCCTAATTATAGTTGGCCTATTGGAACCTATTTCCTTGATATAGTTACCTGCCATTTTAGATATTTGTTTTGCAATGTAGGTATTATATACCTTTTACAAAGTTTGTCTGACAGTTAATTGAAATTTTAATTTAAGGTAGGAAAAGAACTGATTATTTTAACAAAGGGTTAGGGTTGTAAATAGTTGATGGTTATGTTGAAGGACAAGAAGAACCAATGGTTTAGAATAAGATATATTTTGTGTGCCAAGTGCTTTTCCACAATGATGGCTTGAGAGCAAGAATATCTGATGGTCTAAAGATCTTATGGGCTAAAGATCCCACAGGCGGATTTGTAGGCCACAAGAAGTAGAGGAAGAGATGACAATAAATAATCAAAGGTGGGGGTTCTTTACAAGTTAAGTGTTGTGCATCACAGAAACATAGGGTTTAAATAATTGAAGGGTTCTCTGGAGGACAAAGAAATGGTGGTTTTCCTAACAGAATCAGAAACTATGTCAAAGAACTGATGGTTTTTCAGTGAAGGCAAAGGACAAGATGATCTGATGGCTAGGGGTCAAAAAGGAAATGAAGTGGTGGGTCTTCAAGGCGGAGGAACCAAGGGTCATCCGAAAGACTGAGGATTGGATGGTGTTGATCAATTAGAAAATGATGTTTCAAAAAGGAATGATGGTCCTTCTTATGCCTGGTTTAGAATATCTGAGTGTTGGTATTTATGCCTGTAGAGCTAATCATATGATGATAGTAATGGCATATCTTTTAAATGATTTGATTAATAATAAAGGCAATTCCACTTTATTCTATTTCATTCAATTATGAGATAATGAGGAAGGATAATTAATGTCTAAAGAATGATGTTACTCAATAATGTATGTCTTTGGGTTGATGATCTAAATAATGAGATCATACAAATGTCAAGATTATGTACAATCTTGATATGTCCCTATTCAGATGTTATTGTGGAAGGCTGATAGACAACAATGACACATAAGACTAGACTTTTTGTTGGTTGATTACATAATCTGATTAAGTCATGATATGCGATATCAAACCAAACACATAGATACTTGTTCAATAATAGTGTATCAGACAGA
Organism: Alisma plantago-aquatica; assembly: GCA_963693085.1. NCBI lineage: Eukaryota > Viridiplantae > Streptophyta > Magnoliopsida > Alismatales > Alismataceae > Alisma > Alisma plantago-aquatica. The sequence goes on from OY856412.1 coordinate 1,386,535,776, forward strand.
CTCACCATGAGAGTGACCATGGAAACCATCTTTGGTAGTCATAATCATCTTTCATAGTGATGGTGGTGATTTTGGTTCTTTAACTTGATATCACTTAACTCATCATATGTCATTTGATGTACTTAGACATCATCCACTGTGACCTTAAATAAGGGTTTCCATAAAGGTGATTCATGGTGCATTGTGACACATAGGGATGACTATGAGTGATGTAGATGGGATTTATCCCTCCTATATGAGTTTGAATTCCAGGCTATTTGATATGTGAAACTGAGAAAAGTGTGTGCATGTAGATGTGAATCAATATATGATCCATGATTCACATATATCTTGGACAGTCTGCTCCAGTTCAAGGAACATGGATTGAACGTTGAGAGGATGATGATTCCATGTGTTGTGTTCAATCAAGATATCAATGAAAAAGGAATTATACAATCACTATAACACCAATCATAGATTGTAGGGTTAAGTTGCTCTCCAACTTTCCAAACTACTTGGGTAGCAATGATGTGTTTCTAGATACAACACATTGCTTGTGATGTCATAAATTAATTATGAACACTCACCGCCAATGTAACTTGGAACCTAAAGGGTCACACACATAGGATACATATGGAATATGGTTTTATTCATGAATGAGGTTTAAACTTGATTACTAAGGAGTAGGTATTCAATCTAAACAACAATGGTTAAATGTTGACTGAATGGGCACACATGCCAACCGATCAGTTCACCTTTGAACTAATAGTTTTACTTCTTGTAGGATGCAAAAAATCTGTAAAAATTCATCCCTTTGACTCCTGATCAGATTGGGAACCTTGTATCTGACCCTCCTATAGATAGAGGGGTATTAGGGGATTCTTAGACACATCAATCCCGCTGACAATTGTTTTCTTCTCTAGTTGTGGTAACTGAGAGAATCTGAGCAAGTCCTACCAATGAAAGGAATGGATAGGAAGGGGGAATAGTTGTGGGAGAGCAAATTTGGGCTAGTACATTGACTAGAAGGGGAAACTCCTTCTTTTTTGTTGTTCTAGAATGACAAGAGTTCCTACTGGTCCATGTGGACTACTATAGAGGGGAGTAAGTTGTTGCATGACGCTAGGGGACAAGGTCATCTGCTACCATGGTGATCAGCTAGGAGGTTGTTGCTGACGTTGTCCCTATGTGACTTGAAGAAAGGATCTCACTAATGTGAGGGAACTATCATTAGACTTTCTCTAGGACCAGTTATAACTTCGCAAACCATCATTTCTGTTACATGGTTATTGACGTGATAAACTATTCAAAGAGGAATATGGTAGTTAAATTTTTATTTTTTTTGTATGTTCTATAGCCATATTTCCCACCAATGGAGAGTGGTTGTGATAGGTCTATCAAAGAACTGATGGTTCGGATAGAGGTGAAAGGCAATTCTTATGCAAGAGCAAAGTAGCAGCTTGTCAAAGTGAGAAAGTCAAAAGTGGAAAAAGATTCAACAGAAGAGGGGTTATCAGTTTCTGACACCTTTGACATCCATGTTTCTCCTTTCTCATTATATGGATGTTTGCATCTGTCATTCACTAAGGTTAGACTTCGGCTCGTCTATGGTGTGCTTCTTATAAATTTGAGCTTCATTGGCATCTTAGTTCACCGCACTTATGACGGCTGAAGGTGAGGGGGTGATTCTCAAGTTTCAAAGAAGATTCATTTAATCAAAATCGGTTAGGGTTAGGTTAACCACCACCGAGGTTGGTGGTTAGTGTTAAAATCTTTATTGTGCTTTTACTTCTTATACTTCTAGAAAAAGTGAGAGGGTCGATCCCTCTTTCCTTTTATAGCAGTAAGTCTTTAGATTAGTGGGAATCAGACTGTCCATTGGATCCCAATCATTCGGTTCCATAGACTATCCAATTGTTTATGCTTGATTAATATTAGATGACTTTGCTTCCTCCCAAGTTGAAACCATGTCTTGTCAATGAATGTCTAGTAACTCAACCGAGTCATAATCTGATGGTTTGGCAAAAATGACGATCAAATGGACGAGAAGAGAACAATTTGATAGATTGGTGATCAAATGTGAGCCATCAGTTTGTTTCCATGCATGTTATGATTGGTAGTCTAAGTTACTTTAGGCGATTTTATCGTATAAAAAATCCACTGACTCGGTAGTGTGGACTGAAGCTTTTCCTATATTCAGCATCTGATGGCTGTGTAGAAACAAATATCTGATAGAGAAGCAATTTTAAAGGATCCTGAGTAAATGATGGGTTGACTAATTGACTGACTGACAATCCAATTGCTTCAAAGACTTGAAGATTTGATGGAAAAGTGAATGTACTGATGGTTGTACTAGCGCCTGGCCATGTCTAGATAGTTGACCAAAGCCAACGGTTCCGATAGTGGGAGTAAAAGTTAGATTTCTAACTTTATTCTATATATGTGATGCAGGGGTTTTGAGTCACTTTGATAGGTTAGTTTTACACTCGTTTTATGCACTTTTTGGTCATATTTGTAGTTAATATTGCATGATTCAATTCCTTTAGCCTTTTATCCTTGTCTGCATCAAATTCATCTTGTTTTACATTGTTTTGTATATATCATCATATTTCTTAGATTTGATTTGTGTTTTTGTCTCATTTTTAGGAAATTCACAATTTTGGTCCTGTCGATACCATCGACGGTCCATCGATAGCATCGACAGAGAAATAGTGATAGAGCTGGAGAGGAAGCAGATTGTTTTATACCATCAACACTTTGTCAATGGTTTCGAATGTCCAACAGTGAGCCAAATATCACCCCGTCGATACCATCGACGGGAGTGGTCGATGGTATCGAGAAGGCTTCAGGCAGCTTCCAAATATTTAAGAAAGCAATTGTACCCTAAGGTGTCGATAACATTAACACCCCATCGATGGTATCGACGCCGTCAGATCAGAGTTTTGTCCAGTACGACTTCAATTGGATGGTTGCGTTCTTTTGGCGGCCGTAAGTGGTACCTATACCTAGGAAAAGATGGCCCAAATTCGGGAGGCACGTTTTATTGCATTGCACAAGTCCCGAAGGAGGAGAGAGTGAAGAATGGAGTCGAGAGCCACACCCTGGGAGATTTCAGAGACGCAGACAAAGCTTTTCACCTCTGGAAGGCTGCTGAACGCTCAAGCCACATCAAGGATCTTCTAGTTCTTCCCCGTTCAGGGGTTACACCATCTCCATCCACATTTTCTCCATGTTTTCTCCATCCTTTATGGTGTTATGTATTGAGATGAACATGCGAGGCTAATCCCCTTTGTCTCTAGGACCAGGAGTAGGTCGGGCAATCGTTGTATGACTCTTCTTACATAGTTTATCATAATTTGTCCCTCAAATCTGTGGTATGACATCGCTTTCTCCATTGCTATCATTGTGATTGATCACCATAATGGTAATCTAAAACCATTAATTGCTTTTGACAAAGAATTAATGGTTAAAAAGAGGTGATAATCACATTAAATAATAAATCCTTTGGAAAAGGCGATGTACGGTTAATGGTGGAAACCCAGAGACATATTTTTTCATGCACCTAGTTTAGGGCATAGGTTACCACTGGCGTGGAACAAATCTAGATTAAGGTAGTGAATTGTATCACGGAAGCGAGCAATTATGGCTACGAGACACTATCCAAAATGGGAGATGAGTTGTGATAAATGTGAAGGGATTAGTACAATGAGAACCCGTGGTGAAACCGAAATCCTAGAGATTTCTTTTGAATTGATTAAACCAACCATTTAATCGATTGTTTTGTTTTCTTTTATTTTTATTTTCCTTTTTCAAAACAACTTCCAAACTTTTATAATTGGTTTAGCAGATCACGAGTAGTTAGTAGTAGTCTACTGATAATTACGTTTCCCTATGTTCGAATCGGGCCTCACAAGGCATATATTACATTTACGCGTACACTTGTGTTATACGTACGATAAAGTCGTGTCAAGTTTTTGGCACCGTTGCCAGGGAAATACCAATTTTCGGCACTATGAGTGCTACAAGTGGCCACTCTAGGACACTTTTAATAATTTTAAAAATTGAGAGTAAATTGTCTATCTTTTAAATTCTTTAATTCATCTAGCACTGTACCCAATCAATTTTTCCCATTTCAGGTACTAGTGCATGGTGAAGACGCGTAGTACTGACTACACATAGTCGGCACATGAGATTCTGCCTTCAGGATCGGGTGACAAGGAGGAGCATATCAACAATCAACTCAAAGACTTAGACACATATTTTGAACCTGAAGTAATGGCTTAGGAACAAACAATATGGGAGAAGATCAAGGCTTCTTCCTCATCCGCATTCAAGGGGCCGATCAAAAAGCAGGCGATCAACATTCCTACATACAAGATTGATCTGGTACTGATAAACCCGGTCTAGTCTAATGCATTTCATGGGATGAACAATGAAGATCTAGTGGCCCACATCAGCACATTTGTGGAAAACTGTGATATGATAAAGATTGACAGGTTCCCACAAGAAGAACTTTACTTAAAGCTTTTTCCAAGTTCTTTAGCGGGAAATGCATGTGAATGGCTGCACAATCTCGATGACGAGCGCATCGAGACTTAGGACCAGATGGTAGAGGTCTTCTTCGAGAGTTCATCCCACCTGAGAAGATGAATGACCTCATGAGAAAGATCCATAACTTCTATCAAAAGGCCAGTGAGACTTATTCAGAGACATGGGAGCGCTTTCAGTTCATGCTAAGGAAGTTCCCACATCATGGGCTGGATAAGGACAAGCAATTTAATTTTTTTTACTTTGCTCTCAATGAGCATGATAGAAGCAACTTAGATTCACCGGGCTCGGGCTTCTTCTTGAACAACACATGTACAAGGTGTTGGGAGATCTTGAAGAACATGGACAAGAAGCAGTCGTGGGGTAATAGAGATGCACCGAAACAAGTTAGAGTTGTAGGGAAATCAAAGGAAATTAAATAGCTAAATGAGAAAATGGACCTGATAGCAAAAAGATTGCTAGAAAAAGAGGATGAAGGATCTGATGATGAGGCACATGTCAAATTTATGTGCTAACAACAAGGGTACGAGAATAATGGTTACTCTTGGAGGAAGGATAAGAAGTTCTCATGGAAGGATCCCAATAACTTTCTCTAGGATCTGAATGCCAAACCACAACCTACTGTAGAGGAGAAGAGTAATGAGTTTCTCAATAAAATTGTGAAACAAAATCAAGAACTCATGAGCACTTTCAGCAAGCAGCTGTAAACTCAAGGGGAATTTATGAATCAGTTTGGACAGACGCTAAAAAGCCACAGGGAACAAATGAGAACACTTGAGACATCTTTAGCATAGATGGTAGTGGAGATTGCAAGTCTAAGGAATCCCACAATGCAAGGTTTACCGGGGAATACTAATGTTCCTGAAAAGAGCCATCAAGCTAAGGCCATTCTATTGAGGAGTGGAAAGAAAATTTTAAACCCCAAGGTTGATGAACTGAGCACACCACAACAAGAATATGTAGGTGAGGCACAGAGGATGTCGTAGTTATAGAGACAGTGGAAGATAATGTAGAGAAGGCAACAGAAGAGACCATCGCAGAGAAAGAGGCTAAGAAGAGGACACCTTATGTGCCCCCACATAAGAGGTTATAGACCATCCTGGTTGCTTATCCAAATAGTTTAAAGGCAAAGAAAGTTGATGATGCACAGTTCAAAAAGTTCCTAGATAGTTTTAGGAATCTTTCGGTCAATATTCCCTTGCTAGAGGCTATTGAGTAGATACCCTCCTATGGTAAGTTCTTGAAGGATATAATTACCAAGAAGCGGAAGATTCCAGACACTGAGGTGGTGGTGCTCAAGGAACACGTCAACATTTTTATTCTGGGAAAATTACCACCAAAGCGACAAGATCCGGGCTGTTTCAATATTTCATGCTATATTGGGAAGGTGAAATTTGGTGAAGCACTATGTGATTCCAAGTAAGTATCAACTTGATGCCCCTCTCTACATTCAAAAAGCTTGGTCTTAAAGAATCTCGACAAAGCAACATGACAATTCAACTTGCAGACAATTCTATGGTATGACCATATGGTATTTGTGAGGATGTCTTAGTCAAAGTTGATAGGTTCATATTTCCAGCTGATTTTGTTATCATGGAGATGCAAGCTGAGCAAGGGAATGAGTTGCTCTTAGGAAGACCTTTCCAAGACACAGCTGATATGATATTAGAGATGGGTAGAGGTCAGTTGACAATGGGTATAGATGATGATAGATTCGAGATAGTCATGCTGCCAAATTCAAAGCAGTCAAAAGAGAATGAGTAATGTCACAAAGTGAAGCACTTTGATCATAACATCTCTCTTTGCTTAGGGAAGTCGTTTCTTGATATGGCTCATGTCATGACCAAGGTAGATAAGGGAACAATTGATGTGGACATCATGGAACAAACAAAAGTGGTTTCTCTTGTTAAAGCCATGGGTTATCCCAATGATGAGGAAGAGGAAGTCTCACCATCTATTGAGGATGAAGCTATAGCATTCTTCATGCTTGACACATACCCACAATTACCTCTTGAAGCTTGTTTGTTTAACATAATGAATGATTGGATGAGAATTACATCATTACAAGCATGTGTTAAGATGCTTCAAGTGCTTCCTTACTACTATGCCAAGCACTATGAAGAGCTAGGACTGCTGCCACAACTGCTTCAATCTTCTTTGGTTAGCCCGCCGGAGTTAGAGCTTAAGTCGTTGCCCCTTCACTTGAAATACACATTCTTAGCACCTGATGCAAAGCTACTGGTGATAATTTCGGCATATTTGAGTGTTGCTGAGGAAGAACAATTGATGATAGTGTTGAAGAACCACCGTGGTGCATTTGGGTGGTCGGTTTCTAACATCAAGGGGATCTCCCCCACTCTTTGCCAACACAAGATCTGGCTCGCTAAAGGAGCCAAACCTGTGATTCAGCCACAACGTCGCCTCAACCCCATCATGATGGAGGTTGTCAAAAAGGAGGTGATCAAGCTTCTCTCCGCGGGCAACATCAATGTTATTTTAGACTCTACATGGGTGAGACCAACATAGGTAGTCCCTAAAAAGGGGGGGAATCATGGTAACTCAAATTTTTTTTGAATGAACTTGTAACCACCCAATTGGTAATCGGGTGGCGTGTTTGCATTGATTACCGTCGGTTGAATTCTGCCACTCTAAAAGATCATTTTCCTCTCCCATTCATTGATCAGATTTTAGAGCGACTGGCTGGTCGCTCTCACTTTTGCTTTTTAGATGACTATTCTAGTTATAATCAGACTTCCAGAGACACTAAGGACCAAGAGAAGTCTACTTTCACTTGTCCTTATGGGACTTTCGCATATCACCAGATGACGTTTGGTTTGTGCAACGCACTGGCTACTTTCCAGCATTGCATGCTTGCTATCTTTTCAGATATGGTGGAGCGTTGTCTAGAGGTTTTTATGGACGATTTTTCCATCTACGGTGCGTCTTTTGATGAGTGCTTGTATAATCTAGACAAGGTGCTACAAAGGTGTGAGGACACACATTTAGTCCTCAATTGGGAAAAATGCCATATGATGGTTAGCGAAGGCATAGTGCTTGGACACAAAGTGTCTAGCAAGGGATTGGAGGTAGATCCAGTGAAGATTGAGGTTATTTCCAAACTACCTCCACCAAATTCGATGAAAGGGGTGTGGAGTTTCCTTGGTCGTGTGGGGTTTTATCGCCGGTTTATCAAGGATTTTCCTAAAATTGCTAAGCCATTATCGTAATTGCTTGAGAAGGATTTTCTTTTTGACTTCAATGATAAATGTATGCATGCCTTCGAGGTCCTCAAGAAAAAGTTGATCTCCGTGCCGATTGTTCAAACACCGGATTGGACTAAGCCCTTAGAACTTAAGTGTGATGCGTCAGATTTTGCCGTGGGGGCCATTCTTGGGCAGCGCCTTGAGAACAAACCCACAATTATTTTCTATACATCTAAGACTTTGATTGATGCCCAACTCAATTACACCACCATTGAAAAAGAATTGATTTCTGTGGTTTTTTCATTCAAAAAATTTAGGCAATATTTGGTGGGGTCTAAAGTTGTGGTATGGACGGACCATGTTGCCATAAAATACTTATGGAAAAGAAAGATGCCAAGCCTAGACTTATTAGGTGGATCTTACTCTTGCAAGAATTTGACATTGAAATTAGGGACAAGGCGGGCATTGAGAATGTGGTTGCGGACCACTTGTCTCGGTTAGAGTGGTTAGATGAGAGAGATACCAAAATACCCTTTACTGAGACCTTTCCGGATGAGCAAATACTTTCCATTAAATCCAAGGACCCTTGGTTTTCACATATCGTGAATTATCTCGCATGTAAAGAAATTTTGTATGATTGGACTTATCTAGAGCGAAAGAGGTTTTTCCATTCTTTGAGATATTATTTTTGGGATGACCCTATTTTTTTGAAATGGTGTAGGGATGGAGTTTTGCATAGGTGTGTACCTGAGAGTGAATATGATAGTGTGCTCAGTCATTATCATACATTGCCCACCGACGGTCATCATGCGAGTACGAGGACTGCGACAAAGGTGTTAGAGAGTGGCCTTTATTGGGCTACACTTTTCCGGGATGCCTATGATTATGTGAGGAGGTGTGATTCATGTCAAAGGGTAGGTAACATCTCAAAATGGCAAGAGATTCCCCTCAATGTATTTCAAGAAGTTGAGGTATTTGATTTGTGGGGCATTGATTTCATGGGATCCTTTGTGTCCTCTAATTCCAATTTGTATATTTTGCTTGTTGTTGATTATGTGTCGAAGTGGGTAGAGCCAGTACCCACAAGGACTAATAATGCTACGATAGTGTGTAGGTTCATGAAGGAGCATTTTTTTTGTGGGTTTGGTGTGCCACAAATGATCATTAGCGATGGAGGCACCCATTTCACGAACAGGAAATTTGCTACACTATTGAGAAAATATGGAGTCAAGCATAATGTAGGTACCCCATATCACCCGCAGACGTAGGGACTAGTGGAGGTGTCCTATAGGCACCACACCTTTTAGGTTGGCTTATAGGAGCCCAAGGCGACTGGGCGCTAAGGAAGTTGAACTTGAGTATGGATGATGTAGGGATAAAGTGAATGTTAGAGCCCAATGAGTTGGATGAGCTAAGGATGAATGCATACGAGAACTCAAGGATCTATAAGGAGTAGACAAAGCAAATACACGATCACCACATAATTATGAGTGTTCAAGAAGGGTGAAGTGTCCTATTATTCAATTCGAGGTTGAAGTTGCATCCCGAGAAATTGAAATCCCGATGGAGTGGACCTTTTGTTATATAGGAGGTGCGACCCCATGGTGCTATCATGGTGAGAGATGGTGAAAGAACATTCATAGTGAATGGTCAACAGTTGAAGCACTATTATGGGGAAGACTACACAAGGAAAGTGTATGAAATCAAATTCATGGCACTAAATGAGGAATGAGGAGCATGCATGCATCTAGCCCAAGACGTTAAATGAGGCGCTTGTTGGGAGGTAGCCCAACCTTGGTAGTGTACATGTTTGTTTCTTTCAATTTTTCGCATTCCTAGATAGTTTTCATTAATTTAGCACTTAGTCTCTAAAAATGATACCCTGATGTGTATGTTGAGTGTGTAGGCTGGGGAACGGTCGATACCATCTACATCTGGGTCGATGGTATCGAATTTGTAACAACGGATAATTCTACCAAAATTTCATTCCGTCGATACCAACGATGGCCTCGTCGATGGTATCGAAACGAGAACAGGCAGGAAAAAGGATCGAGCGTCGATTGTATCGACTCATCATCGATGGTCACGAGTTTTCTAGAGAGTTTTAGATGAATTGTCCAGTGATTTTGATACCATTGACACACTGGTCGATGATATCGGCATGTCTACAATGACATTGAATTGGTCATACGTCGCGAGGATCGAAATAACATACAGGTGTCGATACTATCGACACATGGGTTGATAGTATCGACGACACGTCAGCAATCTGAGGTCTGCATTGAGTGGTCCACAACACCTATCCATGGACTGTGTCGATGGTATCGACACCCTGTCGCTACCATCGACACGAGGCCGATCTGGGTACCCACATCGAGCCATCAAAAACCGTCGATTGTAGCGAGGGGTGGATTCCAACATCCGTTGATACCATCGACGGGACTGTCGATGGTATCAATGCACCAACAGTAGACCCAGCCATCCCTTCTGAAAAGCAAGGGAAATCTTCATTCTAATCACACAATCTCCTTGCCTACCTTCAACATCCGAGGCTTAGCATCCCTGGGTGCCCAAGAGAAACCAAGATCACCGTTTCTGATCATCTCCGAGCATCTTCTTCGGCTTTGTAGATCTCAATCTTCTCTAATGCCCCGATCGTCTTGTTTGAGCTCCATTCTCTTTTCTTTTCCTCACTCATTGTTGTGCAACCATGGTGAGATCGGGAGCGTCATAATCTAGGGTTGCACCTGCACTACCTGCCCCACAACAAGGACTAGTTCCTCGCCCGAGGCTAGTCCATCCATCTCCGGAGGTCAAGAAGGTGTATGAGGAGTTATGGAAGCGCTCCATCAAGCCGACCCGATATGGAGACCGACAGTTGATCAAGGATCTTGGTTTTGAGGCCAATATGGCCTATGTGCTGCAGGGACAATTGGACGAGTCCCCTGAGTTTTTTTTGTGACCACGTCGACGATCATCCATTCTTCAGTGGGTGGCCCACTTTCAAGGAGATCGTCATCGAGTTCATGGCCTCTCTGGATATTTGTGCCATTCCCAATGACTTAGTACGGGCACACACAGAGTGGAAGGAGGGGCACGTTTCTTTCCACCTCTACAACAAGGACTATATGTGACTCTTCACAAGTTCAACGTGATTTATGGGTGGCCCCATAACGAACTCCGTCAGCCACCACAGAATGCTGATTATGAAGCGATGTATGCAGAGATGGTCACCATACATGAGGGCTATTCTATCAGCTGGCACCACACTGCTGTAGCTGATTTTTAGCATTTGTTTGTCAAGATCTTGCACTGGATTCTCTCGAACACCTTCTTTGCAACATCAAAGATGTCTCAAAGCAAATTTCAGGAGACAGACCTATTTTTCCTCTATAGTATGCGTGTAATGGCTGTTAAGAGGAATGTTTCTCGCAGGGTAACTATTTATTTTGGGGGTCTAATTACGCCAATTGCCATGTACCTGGGCCTAGATTTATCTGGGCTACCCAAGATGGAGTGCAAGAACACACTCAATTTGAGCCATTTTGTGACCACATGACTCGTTGAAGCTTGACATGGCATCGCCTATGCCACATGTCATGTGTGAGGTGTCTTTCAAAGGGGGTAATTGCCCAATCCTGCGTTCAACATCAGACCAGGCCAAATCTACACGTGGTCGATCATTGATGTTGATGATGATGAAGAAGAAGCAGCTGAAGAAGTGGCGGCGCGAGAAGGCGACGATGATGAAGAAGGGAAGGAGGAAGCCACTATTCCTCTTCAATGATGAGTTGCTCCAAGAAAGCATCCACAAAACTATGGAGCATCATCTTCCTCCCAGCCACCGCCACTGCAGCCCTCCCACGACGGAGATGACCCCTATTCTATGCAGGGGATGTATACCATGATTCAGTCGATCCAGGAGTCCTTGTAGACAATGCTGCAGTCACATCAGACAACTTTTGTAGGGATCCAGGATACGTAGAATAGGCTCTATGAAAATCAACAGGTGATCTTTAAGAACAAGCGCCATCTCTTCGCCAACTAGCAGCAGGTCTATGATAGGTTGGGTAGGATCAAGCAGCAGCATCAGCCTTTCTATGATCATTACTGGAGTAGAGACTACTTTGGGGGATACCCACATCCACCGCCCATGCCACCCTATGATCCCAACTTTCAGGGGCAGTATCCAGAGTGGAACGCCCATACCCACCATACCCGCCACACCCACCACCACAACAGTAGTAGGGTATCACTATTCCACCTTCTGAGTTTGTTCTTGACTATGGGGCCATAGTCGAATTCAAGCTTGGGGGGGAGATGGAACAATTTCTATCTTAGTTTTATTTTATTTTCTTCTGTTTGAGCATTTTTCTTAGTTTTTTGCAATTTTTCTTCTAGTTTTGTATTTTTTTTAATTATAGATTTTTAGTACCCACTTTCTATCTAGTGTAATCTATGGGTTTCTAATGTAAGTGTGTCATCTCAATGTTTTTCATATGGGGATGATGTGTGAATTGTTTGAAATTGAGCATATAACTTATGAAAATAATTGGGTAGGTCAACTTTAAAACATATTATCATAACTGTATATCCTTTTGGTTCAAGAAATGAGGATGGATATGGATGTTGAGCTTTAACTGACCAAACGGTAATGAGACTTTAATTTGAAGTGAGTAAGAGAAACCTCTTAGTTACCCTGTGCACATGTTAGTACGGAGAGACATATAATCTTTTCCAATGGTTCTGTCATTTAGTCTTGTGATCTGTCCACCTTACTTTATTCACACTCCACCATAAGAACTGGGAGCACACTACAATTTTTCATCTCTTGATTGCATGTCATTTAGATAGGATTGCATTATAGCTAGATTTTGCATAAAAAAATGAAAAATAAAAGTTTTTGTAGATCAGTTTTTCATGCACACATTCTGGAGTGCATGTCATTGTAGTTGCATAATAACTTTCATGTAGTTGCAGTTTGCATATTTTTTAGCATATAGGACATTATGTGCTTTATTTCTTCTGAAAAATAAGAAAAGTGGGTAACTTGCTCTATACTCTCTGAAAAGTACATTGTAATGCATCAATTGTAGTAGTTATTTGAAAATAAGCCCAAAAAAAAATTATAATGTTTTGTAAATATTCTCGTAGTCAATTGAGAAAATTGGGGCTTGGAAAAGAAGAAAAAAAAAGAAAAAAAGAGAGAAAAATAGTTGAAATCAGAGGAAGAAAGGAACTTGTTTCACCTGTATAATAAGAAGAATGCACACATGATGTTGTTTTGTAGACATTCTATCTCACATTGAGATGGAATAGTAGAGCATGCATCATTCCACCTCAAAATGTAGGCATTAGGTCATTTTCATATGCATATGCATCATTTCGGTCATTTTTGTTGTTTTTGCATGTTAAACTATTTTGTGCTTTCTGTTCTTTCATAGCCGCCCATTCCATCCACCCGTTGCTCAAAGCGGTAGGCCACCCATGATTATCTCCTCATTCTTGTATAATTAGGGGATCCGCTTCCATTGTAGATAGTAGTCAGGATTTGAGCAACGTAGATAGCAGATCACAAGATGCACCATGCATGAACCAGAGAAATTTATTATATTATCTACTTAATTTGATTGGGTTCAACGGTAATGGGGTGGACATTTCTCATGGATGATCATTGTCACCTTTAGGGTAGTTATCGTTCCGTGGTTAGTGAGAGAAGGTATGCGCCTTCCAGGTGGGAATCATACTATGATGTCTTTTATGTGATTATGTTATTTAGTTGACCCTCACAATTTTATTCTATATTTTGGTTGCTTGAGGACGAGCAAAGTTCAAGCTTGGGGTAGTTTGATGCAGGGGTTTTTAGTCACTTTTATAGGCTAGTTTTACACTCGTTTAATACATTTTTTGGTCATATTTGTGGTTAATATCGCATGATTCAATTCCTTTAGCCTATTATCCTTGCCTGCATCAAATTCATCTTGTTTTACATTGTTTTGTATAGATCATGATATTTCTCAGATTTGATTTGTGTTTTTCTCTCATTTTCAGGCATTTCACCATTCTGGACCAGTCGATAGCATCGACAGAGCAACAGTGACAGAGCCAGAGAGGAAGCAAATAGTTCGATACCATCGACACTTTGTCAATGGTCTCGAAAGTTCAACAGTGAGCCAAATATCACCCCGTCGATACCATTGACGGGAGCGGCCGATGGTATCGAGAAGGCTTCAGGCAGCTTCCAGAGATTGAAGAAAGCATCAGTACCCTAAGGTGTCGATACCATCGACACCCTGTCGATGGTATCGACGTCATAGGATCAGAGTTTTGTCCGGCATGACTTCGCTCAGACGGCTGCATTCTTTTGGCGGCCGTAAATGGTACCTATACCTAGGAAAAGATGGCCCAAAGCTGGGAGGCACGTTCTATTCCATTGCACAAGTCCCGAAGGAGGAGAGAGCGAAGAACAGATCTGAGAGCTATGCCCGGGAGATTTCAGAGATGCAGGCGGAGCTTTTCACTGCCGGAAGGCTGTAGAACGCTCATCCCGTGTCGAGGATCATTCGGTTCTTCCCCGTTCAGGGGTTACACCATCTCCATCCATGTTTCCTCCATGTTTTCTCCTTCCTTTATGGTGTTTTGTATTGAGATGAACATGCGGGGCTAATCCCCTTTGTCTCTAGGACTGGGAATAGCTCAGGCAATCGTTGTATGACTCTTCTTACATAGTTTATCATAATTTGTCCCTCAAATCTATGGTATGATATCATTTTCTCCATTGCTATCATTGTGCTTGATCACCATAATGGTAATCTAATACCTTTAATTGCTTTTGATGAAGAATTATTGGTTAAAAAGAGGCGATAATCACATTAACTAATAAATCCTTTGGAAAAGATGATGTACAGTTAATGGTGGGAACCCAGAGATATGTTTTTCATGCACCTAGTTTAGGGCATAGGTTACTACTAGTGTGGAATCGACCTAGATTAAGGTAGTGAATTGTATCGGAGAAGCAACCAATTCTGGCTACATGCCACTATCTGGGAAGGGAGACGAGTTGTGACAAATGTGTAGGGATTAGTACAATGAGAACCCGCGGTGAAACTACAATCCTAGATATTTCTTTTGAATTGATTAAACCAACCATTTAATCGATTGTTTTTTTCTTTTATTTTTATTTTCCTTTTTCAAAACAACTTCCAAACTTTTATAATCAGTTTATCTGATCTCGAGTAGTTAGTAGTAGTCTACCGATAATTATATTTCCCTGTGTTCGACTCGGGCCTCACATGGCCTATATTACATTGATGCGCACACTTGCGTTATATGCACGGTAAAGTCGTGTCAATATGTTAAAATTAAGAAACTTAATAAGGTACCATAGACCCGAACTTGAAACCTAATTAAGAATAAAAAATATCCAGATACTTTAAAAATAAGATACTAAAAATTTAGGAGAAATTATTAAGGGGTTCTTAAGTGGCCTCCCAAGAAGTGTTAATTTATAGTTTTTATCTTGAGGTTATTTGGTGGTCTTTGTCAGACTTCCTTCGGTGGTGCAGGAGTGGCTCCTCGAATTGGACTTATACTCTTATAGAGAATGCTTCATATTCATAGTATCGCATGACCCTATGTCCATTCACCTAAAATGTTCCAATCTTATCACTACAAATCTCCATCATCCTCGATGGGTATATCTCTAACACAGTAAATGGTCCTAACAATATTGACCTCAGCTTTCCTGAGAAGAGTAGGATGCTTAAATTGAACAAAAGGACTTCATCCCCTTCTGACACATCCTTTCCCCTTAAGTGGGCATCATGCTACACTTTCATCCCTTTCTTATAATTTTTGGAATTTTCATAGGCTTGTTGTCTTGGCTCTTCCAATTCATAGGAATCTCTTTTTGCTGGCTAGGGTTATGTCCATGTTCAGGAATTTGATTGCCTAAAAGTCGTTATGTTCTAATTCTAGTGGCAGATGGAAAGACCTCCCATAAATCAGTCAGTAGGGAACATTCCCTATTAGATTTCTATAGATTGTGAAATGTGCCAATAATGTGTTATCTAACTTCAATGAGCAGTCCTTCTAAGTGGGACTAATAATTTTCTCTAGAACCTACTTGATATGTCAGTTGGAAAAATTATACTTTTCCTAATGTTTGTGGGTGATATGGTGTATCTACCTAGTGTCTAACTCCATACTGCTTTAGCAAGGATTCAAATTATCTTTCCCTAAAGTGGGATCCTCTGTCATTAAGTATGGTGTGTGGGACACCAAATCTCAGAAAATGATCTTTTCAAATAAGATCAAAACTTTTGAGTCACAAGTGGAGGTGGATACTACCTCCACCCACATGTATTCATAATCAGTTTCAACCAAGATGTACTAGTTGAGTTGTGGCGATGCAAAAGGTACAATGTAGTCAATTCCATTGACATCAAAAATTTCCACTTCTATCCATTCATAAATTGGCATTTCATTTATCTTTGAAATATTTCCTATTCTTTGGCATTCGTTGCATGCTTTTACATAGGCATGTGAATCTTTGAATGACGTATGCCAATAGAACCCAGATTGTAAGACTTTTTATGATATTCTTTCTCCTCTAAGGTGGTCTACAAAAGATGAAGAATGACATTCATAGAGGTATAGGTTGTCAATGTATCTCCTAAAGAGTAGAGGATCATCCCAATAATAATTTTTCAAATTAGAAAAAAAATTCTTCTTTTAGTTGTAGGTGATGTTAGGAGGAAGTTGTTGGCATGCTAGATAACTATAAATATCATTAAACCATGGTAAAATGGGTTCAACTGACCTCTACATCATTAGGTCTTCATCAACATTGTCGTTGATAGACAATGTATCTTTTTAGAAACCATTATTCTTGACAAATGGTCAACAACAACATTTTTTGTTCCTTTCTTGTCAATCATTTCATGATCATATTCTTGTAACAACAGAGCCCACCGTAGGAACCTAGGCTTAGTGTCCTTTTTCTGCATTAAGTACTTGATGGTACCATGGTTTTTGTACACATTGACTTTCGATCCTATCAGATAGAACATTACTTTTTCAAAAGCAAATACTATTTCCAGCATCTCTTTATTGTGGTGGTGTAGTTCACTTGGGCATCATCTAATGTTTTGCTAGAATAATATCTTGCATGTTGTTTCTTTTCATTTATTTGTTCGAGTATGACTCCAATAACATAATCACTTCATCTCAAAAGGTAGTTCCTAGTCTGGATCTTGCATGACTAGAGTTTTTGTCAAAGCATTTTTCAGCCTCTTGAAAGCTTCAAGGCATTCATTTATAAAGTCAAACACAACGTCTTTCACAAGAAGACTGGATAGGGGTTTTGCAATCTTAGAGAACTATTTGATACATATTTTGAAGTAACCTATGTGTCATAGTAAACTCCTCACCCCAGTTACAAAATTAGAAGGTGGGAGTTTAGACACCACTTCTACCTTGCTCAGATCGACTTCGATCCCCTTTTCAGAAATCTTGTATCCTAGAATGATACCTTCCTATACCAAGAAGTGACACTTCTCAAGGTTCAACACTAACTATTTCTCTTCACATCTTTTCAAAACATAAGAAAAGTTTCTCAAACAATTGTAAAAATTAGTTTCATAGATGGAGAAGTCATCCATGAAGACTTCCATGGTATCTTCCAAGAAATCAACAAAAACCTAGATCATGCACTTTTGGAGTGTTGCAGGTGCATTGCATAGGCCAAATGGCATTCCTCAAAAGTCATAAGTGTAATAAATTGGATAGGAATGGTGGTGACATCCCAGGTGAGAAGGGATAAATGGGAATGTTGAGGGGAAAGTGGTTGAAGTGATGGTGAGATCGGGCGTTGAGGTGGAGAATGGAATGCTCGAAGAAAAAAAGAGTGAGGCAGAGTATGTCGGTGAAGTTGTGGATGTGGATGAAGAAATTATGGTGGGTGTTGTTGTGGAGAATGGGGGAAGTGTGATGGATGGTGGAATGTGGTGGTGTGGTGGCGGAGTGGTGGAAGGTGGTAGTAGTGGTGGTGGTTGTAGAGGTGAACCCAACATCCAGATCGAAGATGAAAGGTTCTGGTGTTGGGGTTACTATGTTTTCGGCATTGTATGGTGGTTCTGCTTCTGGGTTGATCTTTGATGTGGGCGTCTCCGATTGCTGTTGTTTTTGTATGTGCATCTTTGAAGACCGTGTTACTAGAATTTTCGTTGGCCTTGTTGTGGGGGCAGTGACGTTGTGCTCTGTCTGCCCTACCTTTGCTTTGACTGAGGCTATAAGGTTGGCAAGCTCCTCTTCAGTGAAGAGAAGCTTTTCTTTGTCATAATCTATCAATTCAGGAAGCGACAACAATTTCCTAGATGCTTTGACAGAGGGGCTAAAGATGTAGTGGATTTTTGCATCCTTCTCCTTTATGATGTATGAAATCTTTAAACTCTGCTCATTTGTAAGGATGTCACCCTTTATCACATTGCACTTGGGTAGTGGTCTGTCCATCTTGAGAAATTTCAAGATTGATGTTATGTGACCTCACATGCAGATTTCTTTTCCAAGGGCGTAAGCTGAGTGCTTTTGTATCAGATGCCGTCTGATGTTGACCGGCAGCCCTTTGAGGATGGACCAGAGAATAAAGAGATCGGAAATACTAACATTTCCACCCTTTGTCCTGGGGTAAAGAGCGCCTGTAATAATTTTGTGCAGTGTGCGCACCAGGCCAGAATGTATGTTAGAGGCCTTGTAAGACTTCACCTTGTAGTTTGGAATCCCCATCATAGATTTCTAAAAGGTATGTTTGTTAAACTGGGGATGGTCCAGGCTTGCCTCCTTAGCCTTTTTTATCTGATCTTGGTCAATGAATATCTCATTCAGTGTGTTCTCAGTCAAGACAACATTGTTACCAAAAAGTGAGGTTACCAGCCTACGGTCACCTCCATCTTTCCATTTGTCCTTTACGTCCATAGTTTCTTTGTTGAGGTGTGTGAAGAACTCTATCGTGGGTTTGACATAAGAATTCTCTACAACAAAGCAGAGTTTTGAGAGGTTTGTGCTGTCGAGCAGGGTGAGGACTCTATCATAAATCCCCATCTTCTTTAGTACATTGGGGTAGACGTACTTTGTCAGTCGCAAAACCTTGTCACCAAATGGGAGGTGTTGGATGTATAGGTTAGCTGGTGTAGGTTCTGTGATGGTGGTGGTGGCAGGATTTGCAACAACAGCAATGGCGTGTCCTGCCAAGATCTATTCCCTTACGGTAGAGGGTCGGACTTGCTTCCTTGCCCTTTTCTTTGATGGTTGTCCCTTGGCGGGTTCTTCAATCTTCCTCTTACCATTGGACTTTGGGACTGGGGATTCATCCTCAGAGTTTTGGTGCGTACTCTGAACCTTCATCACCGGAGGAAATTTCATCCACTTCTTCAATAGGGTCCTCAGTTAGGCACATGTTGACTCGCTCAAGTTTGTGCATGATCTTGATCAAGTCAACCTTTGGTGGGACCCTTCCGGTCTTTTTGTAGGTGTCCATGATTTGCTGGAGCTTTGCACGATCCTCTAGTAGTTGCTCCCTTGTCCAGAAGGGAGTATCAGCAGTTCTTGTGGCTTCTTTTGCAAGTGAGGCCATTCTGTAATCCAAAAATTATATATGTTAAAGAGGAAAAAAATGTTGAAAGAATTGCAATATATTTAGGGATGAAATCATTTTAAGGGTGAAATTATATTTTCCAAGACCGTTTGGGTCCAAACGGTATCAAGACCATTTGGCTCCAAACGGTTTCTCTCAAATGGTTTCAATACCATTTGTATCCAAATGGATTTTCCTCCAAACGGTTTTATGACCGTTTGGGTTCAAACAATTTTATAACCGTTTGGCTCCAAACGGTTTTACGACTGTTTGGGTCCAAATAGTTTTACGACCATTTGGCTCCAAATGGTTTCACGACCGCTTGGGTTGAAACCACAAGCAAGATGAAACGGCGGGGATGACGAGTAGCAAAAAGATGGAAAAAACGACACCGTCAATGAAGGTGTTGATGGCGGTGATAGCATCGACGGTAATTGGGAACTTCGTTCGCGGTAGAAGTGGTGAAAATGGCGTCGGCGTTAGTGTAGATGGCGGTTGTCGTAGTAGCATTCTACCTTGCTGCGAGATGATGAAGACGGCGAACGTGTCACGGTGGTGGTATCGTCAAAAAGGACGACGGAGCGGGTGAAGGCAAACTTGGACCCGCACAGAGACGACAAAAGTAGAGTTGGGATGGAGTAGTGAGGAAGTGACACAAACTGGCAATGGAACAGGGCTTACACGCAAGAGAGAAAATTTGAGAAACCAAAGGAAAGGGAAGGGAAGGGGGTGAAGCGGTATTTATAGAAAAGGAGGGGCGACATTACAAATTCTCAACGGCAAATGGTTTTAAGACCGTATGGAGTCCAAATGGTTTCGAGACAGTAAGGATCCAAACGGTTTCGAGACCGTATGGATCAAAATAGTTTCGAGACCGTATGGAGCCCAAACAGTTTCAAGACCGTAAGGATCCAAATGGTTTCAAAACCGTTAGGATAGGATTGAAATGGTTTTTGGTTTTTATATATTTTTTTGTTTTGGATATTATGATAGGTCTAAAATAAGCAATAAGAAATTAGAAAATAAAATAAAAGGTAATACTCAGTTCTTGAGTTTCCTACCAAGTAGCTCCTTGGTTTTATGTCACTGGCTCGACGAATTTCTGACTTGGTTAGATTGGTGTAGCAGGATCATGAATCTCAATAGTTTGTCTTGGAATTTTGTCAGCTGGGGTATAGTACTTCTTCAATCTATGGCCATTAATAGTTCTCTCCCATCCATTGTCATCAATAATGATGATGGCTCCAGTTGGATAGATGTGCTTGATGGTGAATGGCCCGAACCACTTTGTGCAAAGTTTTCTGGGGAACATGTTAAGTCTGGAGTTGAAAAGAAGGACTTTATCTCCGACGACGATATCTTTCCTTTTGAGATGTCCATCGTTCTATATCTTAGTTTCTTCCTTGTAGATCCTGGAACTTTGGTAGGCAGTCATTCGTAGTTCCTCAAGTTCTTGTAATTGCAGTTGTCTATACTCGCCAGTGCTTTTAAAGTCAAAATTCAATTGTGTAATGGTCCACCAAGCTTTATGTTCCAGTTCAACTGGAAGATGACATGACTTCCCACATACCAAACGAAATGGAGTCATTCCTATTGGTGTTTTGTAAGAAGTGTGGTATGCCCAAAGAGCATCAGGGAGCTTGATAGACTAGTCTGTGTGATGTATGTTGACCGTTTTTTTTCTAAAATGGCTTTTAGCTGTCTATTTGAAACTTTGACTTGGCCACTTGTCTGTGAATAGTAAGGTGTGGCAACCTTATGTTTAACTCCATATTTCCATAGGAGAGATTTGAACTTCATTATAAGAAATGAGATCCTCCATATGATATGATTGTTCGAGGGACTTTGAATCTAGGGAAGATGATATCCTTGAACATCTTGATAATTGGTTTGGAGTTGCAAGAAATAGTGTGTATAGCCTCTAACCATTTTGAAACATAATCTAAAGCGATTAGTATATAGGAAAATCCATAATATGGGGGAAACATACCCATGTAATCTACTCCACATACATCAAAGATTTCAATATCTTGGCACAGAGTAAGAAGCATTTCATTTTGTTTAGATATACCACCGGAATGCTGACATTTATTGCAAGATCGTACAAAATCATGGGCGTCCCTTGCTATCGTTGGCCAAAAGAAACCTGAATGTAGGACTTTGAGGGCGGTCTTCTTTGAACTCATATGCCCCCCAGTGGGGCCAGAATGACAATGTTCTAGAACTGGGATAATTTCTTCTTCTGGTAGGCAACGACGGAATAGTTCATCTACGCACAAGTGAAAAAGGTATGGTTCATCCCAAAAATACTACTTGGCATCATGAAGAAATTTCTTTCTATCGTGGTAGGAAGCAGAAGGGTGTATAGTTCCTGTATCCAGGTAGTTTACTATATCGGCATACCAAGGAAATTCGGTAGTGACTTTCATGAGTTGGTCGTCGGGTAAAGAGTCTCGAATATGTATATTGTCATCATCCTAAGGCTCGATGTGACTTAAGTGATCTACAATGACATTTTCTACCCCATTTTTAACTTTTATTTCCAAATCAAATTCTTGTAGCCTCAACACCCAACGGATGAGTCTGGGTTTTGCATCTTGTTTTTGAATTAGGTATTTAATTACATAATGGTCGGTGTATACTATGACTTTTGATCTGATTAGATAAGAGCGAAATTTATCAAAGGCATAAATGATAGTCAAGAATTCTTTTTTAGTAGTTGTATAATCCATTTGGGCCTCATCTAGCATCTTTGATGCATAGTATATCACATAGGGCTTCTTGTCTATTCTTTGCCCTAGCACCGCTCTTATAGCTTAGTTGCTTGCGTCACACATTATCTCAAACGGTTGTGACCAATCAAGTGCTCTTAGAATGGGTGTAGAGATTAGAGCATTTTTTAAGGTCATGGAGCTATTTAAGCATTCTTGATCAAAATTGAAATCTGCATCTTTTGTCAACAAATAGGTCATGGGCTTTGCTATTTCAGAGAAATCTTTAATAAATTTTCGATAAAATCCAGCGTGGCCAATAAATGCTCGCACTCTTCTAATGTCTTTAGGCGGTGACAGTTTTGAAATGACATCAATCTTTGCCTTATCCACTTCAATTCCTCTTTCACTCACTTGGTGCTCGAGGACAACATCTTCTGTCACCATAAAGTGACATTTCTCCCAATTTAGGATCATGTTTGTTTCCTCGCATCTTTGTAAAACTTTCCCGAGGTTAAGTCGACAGTTATCAAAAGAATTTCTGTAGACTGAAAAATCATCCATGAATATTTCCATGATTGACTCAGCTAATCCTGTGAATATTGCAAACATGCACCTTTGGAAGGTTGCGGGTGCATTACATAGCCCGAAAGGCATCCTTCTTAAGGTGTAAGTTCCAAAGGGCAAGTGAAGGTTGTCTTTTCTTGGTCTTCTGGGTGTATGTGGATTTGATAGAACCCAAAATAACCGTCAAGGTAGCAAAAGAATTTTTGGTGGGCCAAACGTTCAAGGACTTCATCAAGAAAAGGTAGAGGAAAGTGATCTTTTCTTGTTGCTTTGTTCATCTTCCTGTAATCAATACACATCCTCCATCCAGTGACAGTCCTTGTGGGTACTATCTCATTTTTATCATTCAGAACGACAGTACTCCCCCCTTTTTAGAGACCACTTAGACCGAGCTAACCCATTGAGAATCAGAAATGGGATATATGATACCATCTTTTAGAAGTTTAAGGACCTCGAAGCGAACCACTTCTTTGAGGTTCGGGTTTAGTTTCCTCTGATGTTCCCTTGATAGTTTAAACTCTTCTACCATGGGTAGTCTGTGCATGCACAGAGCCAGATTTATTCTTGTTAGGTCAGCCATTTTATACTCGATAGCTTTTTTGTATTTCTTGAGCTCAGTAAGAAGTCTTTCTTCCTGATCATCTATTAAGGTAGAGCTAATTATGACTGGGCACAATTTTTCTTTATCCATGAAGACATGTTTGAGCCTATTGGTAAGGCTTTCATTTCAGGGGCCTTGGGTACTTCTATTGTTTCCAAAATGGTGACAAATTTCAATTCCTCAAAGGTGGCTAATGGATCTTCTTTGGCTTGGTCTAAATATCGCCGACATTGTTGTACTAATTCACTGGCAGAAAATTCAACTTTTGGATTTGTCAAGACGTTCTCCAGATCATCAGATGGTTCGGCTGTTTCTTGTTGTGATTGAGACATTTTTTCTATTTCCTCGAGAAAAAAAAACTTCTTCCTGGATGTTGGGACCTTTTAGGTTGTTAAGGATTCTGAATTGAATGGCTTCCTTTCCTAGTCTTAAGATAATTGTACCAGCTTCAACGTCGATAAGTTCTCTGGTCGTGGCAAGGAAGGGTCTGCCAAATATTATTGGATATCTTAGATCTTCGTTTATATCCGTAATAACAAAGTCGCAAGGGACGTAAGAGTCCTTTCCTATCCTGACTGGGATATCTTCAATGATTCCCAACGGTGCAGTGATGGTAGAATTAGCCAGCTGTATTTTCATTGTAGTGGGTAACAATTCGGTAAAAGCCAACCTTTTACACATTTAGAAAGGCATAATAGATATGCTAGCTCCCAGATCTGCTAATCCTTTTTTGCTAGAGGCATTTCCGATAGAACATTGGATACCAAAGGAACCGAGGTCCTTCTGTTTTTTCAACATTCTGTTAAGAATAATATCAAAAGTTGTCTGAGCTAGTTTAACAGTATCTTGTTCTTCATTCATACATTTCCTTGATAGAAAGGTCTTCAGGTATTTGGCCCAAGCTGGTATTTCAGAGTGGGCATCAAGGAACGAAATATCAATATAATGTTTCTTCATTGCTTCCTTAAATTTCTAGAATCTAGTATCAAGTTTAGTCCCTCTCAGCCTACCTGGATATGGTATTCTGGGCTTATATGGCGGGACTTTAGGTTCTTTGAAATCTAGTTCTTTTTCCGTCCCCTTCTCGATTTCTATAGTATTTTCAGTTTCTGGATTCGTGCTTGCAATTGGGGTGATTACAGCTATATCTTCATCTTCCTGAATGATTTTTGTTGCTTCAAGGAGGACACGACCAGACCTTGTGGTAATAGATTTCAATTATTCTTGTCTGGGTTGATCGTGTCTTGGATTTATCTCTGGCTGACCAGCAAAGGTTCCTACTGGAGGTTTTAATTGGGCTGCAATATGTGATAACTATGCTTCGATGGCTTTTTGTTGGGCTTGCTGGTTGGATAGCATGGTTTATTGTGATTGCAACATTTATCTTATCAATGAAAATTCATCTATTGGCAGAGGTAGATTATTCTTTGGTGTATTTTGTCGATACTATTGTGGTTGTTGCTGCTGAGGTGTGGGTAATTGGGGTTGTTGAATTTGTGGTTGTTGCAGCTGAGGTTGCTACAATTGCGGGTGCAACGGTAGATGAGTGTATTGGTAGTATGCAGAAGGGTTTCTTGGTTGTGTGAATCCTTGCAATCCTCCTTTGAAGTTTCCTTGGTTTCGATTATAGTTGTTCTAGAAACCTGGTGGCGATCTATTAAAAAATCCTCCTTGGGTCTGGTGCTGTGGGTTGGCAGTCCCAGCAGGATTCCCATACTGAAACCCGGGATGGTGTCTTGGTTGATTCAGGTTATAATAGGCTTGTCCTGGTATAGTGTGGATGGAATTGACTTGCTCCGGTAATAGATCCTCAGGATGTTCGATGATCGGTTCATACTGTGGTTGCGGGGTCTGCATGTCCATCATCACATTGTATGGGAGACCACATGATAATGTGGGATGATCAGATGTATGACATGCCTCACAAGTCCTAGTAGCTGCCTTGACCTATTGGGGGCTCTTATTTTCTCCGAGTGTCTTTTCAAGAACTTGTTGCTTGTGAGCTATAGTTTTTAGGGCTTCGACGATGGCTTTCAATTTTCATTGATTCTTCAACCTTACAAACTTTTAGAATTCCCCCAGTGGATGACCTTCCCCGATTAGATTGGTTCTCGGCCCCAAGTGTAACAATCCTCCAGGCAACTTTGTAGTTCTTTCACATGAAATTTCCCCCAGATGAGGAATCCAAAAATTTCTGTATGTCATCACTTACTCCTCTATAGAATGTTTCTATCAGCTGATTTTGGGAGATTCCATGATGTGGGCATTTCCTTAAAATTTCCTTGAATGATTCCCATGATTCTACCAGTGATTCCCCTGGGAGTTGAGAAAAGTGATTAATTTGTCCCCTAATCTCATAAGTCAATGAAGGTGGAAAGAACTTTTCTAGAAACTTTTCTTCCAAAGGAGCCCAGGTGGTGATTGGCTCCCCATCTAGCGCGTTATACCATCTCAATGCCCTTCCAGACAAGGTGAAGTGAAAAAGGTGTAGCATTATTGCATCAAAAGGAACTCCGACATGTGGTACTAGCCGACAAAGAGACTTAAATCACTTTAGGTGATCCATATAGTCATCCCCAACACTTCCAGAGAATGAAATGCCTTGCATAATCTGGATCCATTGCGTGTGGATCTCAAATTTAGAAACATTGATGAGCGGGGGCCTAAGTCAGTGATTATCTTCAAAGTTCTTAGGAATGACATAATCCCGAAGTTGCTTATTTCGCAACACTATCTGAGCAGTAGCTATGGATACTTGATTCTCAGCTTGAATGCATGCCTATTCTTCATCTCAGACCTCAGCTTGAATCTGAGCACGTGTGTCAACAATAAGTTGTGCTCTTTGAGCTGCTACGGCCGTGTTGACTCTTTCCATAACCAAAGAGGCTTGGCGTTATTCATCAGTCATTTGTCTGGATCATTGGAGGTTGAGTCGGATGCGTCGGTGGAAGCTTCGTTCTACCTCAGAGTCGTACTTTGGTTCAGGGGAGAATCTGATGTTATGAAAAGGTTGCATACATGTTTTCTACCTGAGTAGAAGAAGAAACACACTTTATATAATGTGGAGAAATGATGAAATCAAGGTGATATGAATGATGGTTAAAGAAAAGTGTAAAATCCTAATCAACTAGAAAGTTAATAAGTACAACTAAAATGGTCCTCCCTCCCCGGCAACAACACCAATTTTTGATAGAGCCTCCACTTACGTGGAGGTGCGTGCACCACTAAAAATCCTAGAGATAGTAGGTCTCTAAGTTTATCCTTACGTATGCTAAAATAAGATCTCCACCCGCATATGCTAAGATATGTGGAAGTCTTATAGTAGTACAGTTAAGGGTCAAATACACAAGACAATGGTCTTGTTAAGAGTTTAACAAGATGGAAAATGTAATAATTCTACTTATCTACTCAAAAGTTGATATTTAGATCAAAGAGTTGGTTTGATGATTAAACTAATGTACGGAGAAAGTAAACAGCAAGAAAGTAAACTTTAAGTTTGTAAATGATAATTGGAAACCACTAGGATGTGATCGAGTTTCACCACTACTATGCATGGCTCAAAACATACATCATAATAACATGCCTTGCAAAGAAGAGAGTCTAAACAGTTAGTATCTTTGTAGACTTAGCTTCCTTTTGGGTAACTAACTACGAGAAACGTGGAAGCGTTGAAATGACAGTCATCCCCAAACAAATGGTCACTTACTTTGCATCACTCCCTTCACAAAGTGGGTTCCTCGACCTGTCAAGGTTGTACTTTCATGCGTCAACTGATTCCATTTCGTAGTATGAAATTACAACGATGGAGATGAGTTTACTCCACTCCTTGAGAAACACTCCTAGATACCGAACCAAACGTTTGGTGACTACATACAATCCGGAGCCAACAAGCAGTCGATATTTGAATCTATAAGTACAAACATAGACAATTTGCACAAACAGATAATAGACAACACAAGTTGGTGATCAAGCAACTAGCATTCATTAAACGATTGATGTTGAACTGAAAAGATAGTATTTTTTCTATTTCAAACGCATGAATTACAATGTATGAAATGAAAACATGGGTGGCGGGGATACTCCCCACACCCTAATGTATGGGACTACTCACTCATGGCCAGAACAAAGAAGGAGGCGAGAAGAGAGAAACAGAGCATCATCTCCACGTAGGAGGGAGGAAGGTTGACCCCTTAGAGCAGAGAGAAACTATCTTCACACCACTTGGTTGACTTGATGAAGACTTCTTCACTTCCCACCTTCTATGTCGATGAGAGAGAAAGCATCCTGAGGAGGAAGTGTGTATCTTGGACTGGTAGCCTTGGGGCAGAGGATGGATGATGAAATAGCTCTGGAACGATCTGGGCAGCCATTGGGCATCCAAGCCTTCGATCCCTAATGAGAACTCCTTTGGTTCTATTTATAGGCTTCCAAAGAGTCCCAAACGGTCTTGGGACCATTTGGGTCTTTAACGGTTTGGGGACCGTTTGGCATCATGCAGTCTCGGGACCATTTGGCTTCAAACGGTCTCGGGACCGTATGGCTTCATACGGTCTTGGGACCGTTTGACTTCATATGGTCTCCAGACCGTTTGCTTTTATTCGGTCTTGGGGGCATTTGAGTTCATACGGTCTTGGGACCGTTTGCCTTCATTCAGTTTCCAAACCGTTTGCCTTTATTCAGTCTTGGGACCGTTTGAGTTCATTTGGTCTTGCGACCATTTGGACTTCATTCGATCTCCAAACCATTTGCCTTTATTCGGTCTTGGGACTGTTTGAGTTCATACGATCTAGGGACCATTTGGACTTCATTCGGTCCTGGGACCGTTTGCCTTTATTCAGTCTTGGGACCATTTGAGTTCATTCGGTCTTGGGACCGTTTGGACTTCATTCGGTCTTGGGACCATTTGAGTTCATTCGGTCTTTGGACTGTTTGGACTTCATTCGTTCTTTGGACCGTTTGGGGCTTTTGAAATTTTTTTGGGTTTTTCTGTAAGAAGAAAAAGATAAATGTTAGTTTAATGGTGAATTCATAATAACGTTGAAAGTTAAGGATTATATCTAATTTATCTAAGAAAGAGTATGGAAAATTAAGAATAACTAGTAAGATAACATCACAAAATGGGAGGTTATCAATTATCGAGGTGGATAAGAACTTCATAGAATCTCGGAGTATCCACCTATTAAGCAAAAATATGACTAATGAGCTAAGAATTCTAAGACTTGGTCTATGAGCGATAGTGTAAAATGTTCCTTCTTGGTGGTGGCATTGAGCTTTCTACAGTCTACGCACATCTGCCACCCGGTTATGATTTGAGTAGCTACTTTATCTCCCTTATCATCCTTCACTACTACAATTCCTCCTTTCTTAGGTACTATGTGAATTAGACTTACCCAATTGTTGTCACAAATTGGGTATATAATTCCTGCATCACAAAGTTTTATCACTTCTTTCTTGACCGCCTCCCTCAACATATGATTCAACTTCCTTTGAGGTTGGGCCATAGGTTTAGTAGTTTCTTCTAGATTTATTTTGTACATGAAAATATTCAAGCTTAATCCCTTGATATCTTCTATAGAGTACCCTATGGAATTTCTTTGGAGCTTGAGTTGATTTCACAATTTCTCTTCTTGACCTTTTGTAAAGGCAAAATTTATGATCACTAAATTCCTCTCTTCATTTGCCATGAACTCATACTTTACCCTTCGAGTAGCTATTTTAGTTCCAGTTTCAACTTAGGTTCTTCTTTCTTTGGGGTTTCTTTTAGAGAGGCTTAATTTATGGTCTCATAGCCTTAATCTTGTTCATCACTCCCATCCTCCTCTAGTTGATTTAAATAGTCAAGAATTTTGACCACTTCTAGATCTTCGACACTTGGGTCAGGATTTTTTAAGGCTCTCATGAGTGGATCAACTGTAAAATTTTCTTCTTAGACCTCATAAAAAAATTGGTAATAGCTATCCATGAAATAAACCAACTAAAAAGTGATGGTCCTCTCATGGATTCTTGAACAGAAAAATAGATGATGATTTCCTTCACTGATGGTAATGATCCCAGCTTCCAAATATGTCAATGTTATCCTATAAGAGAGGAAAGGTAATCCAAAAAGTATTGGGCTCATTGGATCTTCTACAGTATCAATCACAACTACATCCTATGGTATAAAGAATCATCCCATACGGATTGGGACATATTCTATTGCCCCAACTAGTTTAGTGAAAGAATGATCAACTAACTAAATTCACATCCATGTATTTACCATGTTTTTTAGTCCTAGCCTTTGAAACAATGTATGAGGCATGAGGCTAATGCTTCATCCGCGGTCATCTAGCCCTTTTATTACCCCATTGTCTCCGATATTGAATGGGATCATGAAGGATCCAAGAACTTTTTCCTTAGAGGGCATCTTTTCCTAAATGAAGGATCTAGAGATGTTTGCAAGCCTGGAAGTATGTACATGGTATCCTCTCCTTGTCTTGGTGGATATGTCTTTGAATAACTATTCATATTTGGGCATCTCTTTGATGCCATCCAGAAAAGGAGTATCCATATGTAGTTTCTTTATGGCTTCCATAAATTTCTTGTATCTTCTCTCTAAGTGAGCCTTGGTCATCTCATAGGGAAATGGAAGTCTTGTAAATAGGGATCCCTAATGATGAAGGATTCTTCAGTTGGATTAGGTTTCTTTTCTTTAACGATGTTTGTTTCTTTTCCCTTCTCTTTTTCCTTGGTCTTCTTGGTAGCTATCTCCACCTCTGGTTTTTCTTCTTCTATGACATGTTTGATTTGGGATTCAGTAATAGGGTTGCCTTCTTGGGTAGTCTTTCCTATCCATTTTTAGTACTTTTCTGGAGAGTAGGGTTAACATATTTACCCTTTTAGTATTAGAAGGTATCTTTCTTTGTGGGTTCTTAATTTGCCCTAAAAGTTGGCCCATCTATTGATCAAGTTGTTTCCAGTGGGTGTGCATGTTGGCCATCTTAGTTGTTACACCTCCAAGTTGGATCTGGACTGAGTTTAACAAACCAATATTGGTTATAGCACTAAGTTAGTTGCTCATTCATTAATGTTTGCCTCTTTGTGAATTCTAAAAGTTCAGGCATCATGTATGGATAATTAACATTTTGTTATGAGTTTGGTCTTGACTTGGACTACTTGAATTTCTTTTTTTATTCTGGTTTGGTCCTTAATAGTTGTTTCTATTTTGTTGGTAAGTTGTGTCGCGGGTGAACGCAGTTGGTCCTCCATCTCTCTCGAAACATGGCGGTCCTTTAGGCGGTATGTTTAACTAATGAGCTTTTTCAGTGACATCCTTGTTTCCATAGAAAAAACTGGGATAATCATTTCTCTTGAAGTTAGAGTAAGAGACATTTTCAGTTTCTTCTTCATCATCATCCTCTTTGGGTTGCGTATAGATGGAGTTGGCAATACCATGCCCACCTTATCCATAGGTAACACATTTCATGAATTTCTTAGCTTTTACTTTTCCCTTTCTTCTAGTGTCCTTTAGTTATTTTACATCTAGAGAAATCTTCTGGAGTTGATCAATAATTACCTCTAGATCTTTAGACTCAGTAGTGGTACCTTCAGATGATACTTTCTTTGATGTTCTTCTGTCATAATCCAAACTGACTTGTAGGGAAGCCATGTTATCAATAATCTCCATGGTCTTCCTTGGGTTCTTACCAAGGAAGTCTCTTCGTATAGTATCATTCATCAAAGTCCTTTCGGTCAAAGTCAACAGAAGGTAGTGACCAAAATTCCTTTATCACAATTATGGTGAGGGTAGTCCCTTTGATATTCTTGGAAACTTTATTAGGCCTCACATAAATTCTCTCCTGGGTTCTGCATGAATCTGGTGATCTTGTGCATGTTCCTGAGGGTAAAACTTGGTGACAAAAGAGTTAGCCAAGGGTGCCCATCCATTAATGGTCTTGTTAGGTAGAGAAATGTATCATGGAAATTCCTTATCCTCATATAGAAGTTAAATACCTTCCAGTAGATCACCTCTTGTGAAACCCTATTGATGATAATGGTGTCACAAATGTTTCTAAGAGACATCTAGGTGGTGGCAAGGGTTCTCATCTTTTGAATTTTCTCTAAAGGTTTTGTTTTGGATAATGTCTATTACTACTAAGTTGAGTTTGAAGTTTAGAGCATTGAACCTAGGGATGACAACATGGAACCTAGATTTGTTGGCCTTTAGCAGCCAACTCAGGAATGGAAGGACCTCTGTCATCATTGCCATCATCATTGTCAAGATTTCTCATGTCCCTTTTGCATCTATTAAGATATCTATCATCACGATGTTCTTCTTCATGTTCCTCTTTGTGATCTTCCTTTTGATGGTCTTCATCACGTTCTTCATCTTGATGCTCTTTGTAATCATGTTCTCCTTCATCACATTCTTCTTCGCATTCCTTTTCACTATCTTCATGAAGGTTTTCAATTCTCACATTGCAGTTGAATTTGGGGTGTCCTCCCCTATGAGGATGCATGGTGTTCGCTGGTGGGTAGTAGTAGCAGTGCATTTCTCTTCAGACTATCTAAAATAGTTCACACAATTGAGTTAGAAACTATACGTGCGAAACTAAGTATTTGAGGTAGTTAGAGTTATGGGATTTAAAAAGTGTGTAGTCAACTCTATTGATAAACTTAAGGTACAAGTGTACGCTAAGTACACTCAGATTCTTAATAGTATAGGTTGCCTTGTCCCTGATAGCGGCACCAAAAACTTTACTGGCCTAAATCACATATCCAAAAATGATGGATCTAGAGCAGTGGAACTCTTAAATATATTACCCGACACTTAAGCCCCCGAACTATACTATGGGGTTATATGTAGTAAATCAAGGTTGATCCAAAGGGACAAGGGTTATGTGATGATAATGTAGTGTTGTATCTTAGTTACACCAACCAAAGAGTAAGATAAAGTTTTGTGTTCCTTATTTAATGATAGTTCTTTAACAAATAAGTAAAGTAGAACATGTTAATTAAAACAAGAAGCAAGACAAGAGAACAAGCAAAGTCAAAGAGTAATATATCAAGAATGAATGGGAACTTGGATTAAGTTTCACCATCGAAGATCTCTCACCAACATGCAATTCTACACCCATTGTATACCCTTAGCAAGATTACAAGCAATTATCATAGATTTCTATTCCCTCCCCTATTGAGCTTAGGATAGATCTAGATTATAACATTGTCTCTCTCTCTCTCATTAGATGACAAACAAATAATCATACTATGACCATATTATCATTAGCTTTAGAATTTCAACATTCTCATACATTCATGGAGCTCCATAACACTTATATCAGGTTAACACTACTCTTTCAAGGTATTAACAATAAAACATCATAATATGGTAGCTAAGCATACAAGTGAAGTATTAAGACCAAGAGTACATAGATAATGATTGCTAAGAGCATATATGCAATGGACATTAGTATATACATGTTGGGAGAGCCTTTGTGGCCATTTCTAACTGAATCTATGTGTTTAGATACTCATTATGATGAGCAACATTATGGATTTACAAGTGTTGTATGACATAGAGAAGGGCGAGGGAATGATGGAATTAAAGGGATGAAGGAAAAAACTTTAGCGAGAAGACGATACACCAACAATGGCCTTAGATATCCAATGTCAATGTACTAGACTCTCTAATTTGAAGATGGTGTGGCGATATACAGGACGTGCTCCTAGCCCTAATTTAGTCAATGAATAGGTTCGAACCGTCTAGCGGTAAGCGGCTAGGAATGTCTTCAAACTCTCATCCTTCATACTTCCCAAACTGATGGAAGGAGTTGTTCAATGGTGGGTAATGGCTCTGGTAGACTTCCATGTCTAATGAGAGTGGCAACCCCCTTCTTGGTGTCCCATGAGTGCTATTTGTATCTAAGTCGAGCCTCATTTCTCGCACTACAAGTTTGGCACTGGGCATGAGTCTTTGGGTGCATGTGTAACTAACACGAATGACTATTCTTTGCAGCCATCAAACCTTTTAGTGTGCAAATGAAACATCGGTTCCTGTGTGCTAAGCCTATATACTAGAGAGGTTAGACAATCAGATCTTTGGTGTTAAGCTAATTCATCAATTTCCCTCTTACTGGTTGGCCTTGACTGGGATCTAGTCAGGCCATTAGATCTTAGGAAATTAATGGTTGTCAGTCAATGTAATGATTGCCTTAGTAGATCATCAGTTCTTTGGCTTGTCCACCCATCATATCTTTGGGCTTGTTAGACCATATAATCTTGGGGACCGATGGCTGATGACCAATAAGAGGAAGAATTGATGGTTGTGTTGGATGTCCGTCCTGGTCTGAGCCATCCATTCTAGATTTTTTTTTTGAAGTTAAACAGACAAATTTCATTATAGAGGGGCCATACGACATCTACATGAGGAGAAAAACAAACTAAAAGACCACACAAAGATCAAGAACAAATACAAACCACCACAAAAACTCATATCGGAATCTGATAAGGACAATGATGTATAGATCCCTCTTCTCCTTTGTTGGCTAAAGCAGCTTTCTATGAGGAATACCTTCAACCTGAGTATGTATATGTGATAGAGTACCTACACCAAATCGGTGTTCCAAAAGGATATTTTTCCCGCACTTGCTATCATACAAACTCCACAATAAAATTGACAGAGAAAGAAAAATCTACCACGAGAAGAGAAAGCAGCACTGATTAACAGTGAGATAGACAAAACAAGAGAACAATCTAAATAGAGAGCCAGTAAAAGAGAAAGGGGATAGGAAACTACTCAACGACAGGGAGGAAGAAGACCACTGCCTCCAAAGACACCATACCCACACACCTCCCGAAGAAGAGACCCTGCTGATGAAGGGTGAGAAGAGGCCGAGGGGGAGCGGGGCACTGCTTTAATGCGGCCAAACCCCCTCCCCCAGCCAACCGCCTATGGAGGAAGAAACCCTAGCGGTACTAGGGGGAGAGAGCGAGGAGAGAGAAAGTCACACAACATGTTTGATTGGCCAATGAATGTTAGAAACTGATGGATAAACTGTAGTCACCTAGATGCTAGATCTTCATTGGTTTATGGGAATAGATGGGTGCCCTGCCTCCATATTAAAAGCCATGTTTCTTTAGTTTCCTTGACATAACCTAGTAGTGATCTTTAAATAAAGGCTTAAGTGTTATATATGCATAAAATGGTGGAAATATAAGGTAACCAAGCATGACAATAGGATATTAGAGGTAAACTAAGGCATGTAATATCCAAAAAATGGAGTGTTACCGGTCTCCCCTTCAGGTATAACAAGGACATAGCCACCTCCTAAGGTACAGGAACAAACATGATTTTTGGTAATGTTGGACTCTAATAGATCCCTATATGAAATGCTACTTGATGAGGGAGGTGGGCGCCCCATGGGCTGAATGGACAGAACGATGTAGCTAAACTTGTATGCACAATTCCTTGTTTGGTGATCTCTTGGTAGTGCCACCCTCCTTTGTAGGCAAAGCTTGATGGAGGTAGGACATGCACGTTGGAATGTTGATCGAATTATCGTCCTTCTTGAGTAACCACAACTTCAAGCACAATAGGAGCTTCTTCGCACTTCTCTACCTTTTTGGGATTTTCTTACTTGTTGCGGATGACA
The DNA here is from genome assembly GCA_963693085.1 of Alisma plantago-aquatica. Classification (NCBI taxonomy): domain Eukaryota; kingdom Viridiplantae; phylum Streptophyta; class Magnoliopsida; order Alismatales; family Alismataceae; genus Alisma; species Alisma plantago-aquatica. Next base: position 1,386,570,644 of record OY856412.1, read on the forward strand.
TCTGCCTTAAAGGAATCATCCGACTGGTGATTTTCACTATTGTTCCTGGCAATATGGATTTCTTGTTGATGAAAATAGGTGGGGTACGAGCTTCTTGTTGATTCTATGACGTCCCAAAATCAACGTTAGCATGACTCACAATAAGTTTGTAACATTAGGAGAAAATATTATCTATGCTTTTGGTATGGATCCCCCCACCACAAATCGTGTTAGTCAAGAAATTTTAAAAGGACCCTCCTTGACGGGATGGAATGCATGACATGGATCCTCCTCAATTTCTTGCATTCTTCTCATCATGAAAGGGACATGTAGTTTTTTCTTATTATAATCTTTTTGGTGGTTGAACATGCCCTTTGCTTGGATCAAATTAGAGAACCAATCCACTTTTGTGCATGGATTTTTTGTGAATGCCATGGGTGGAAAATGAAAATATGGTGGGATCATAGTTCCTTTGGGAAGTTTCCCAAAATAATCACTCAAAGCAGGATGAAAGGTGTTAGGTTGAGTGGCTTATCAAGAGTACAATGACCCTTTATGAGCTAGTGATTGTGCTTAAATCAATTGATTTCTTCCCTTGGGCATCCTCTTCCAGTGGGGCTACCAATCTGAAACCCTTGGAAGCATCCTTGACATCCTAATTTACTCTAAGTTTGAGGTGTTTCTCCTAAGAGTTTTTTTGTGCAAGAAATGATGGCCAAGGAGGAGGCCCATGCTTGTCTTCTCCTTTTTTGTGGCATTCAGTAAGAGGTTGCAGTCTAGTTTTAGATCATAGTCTAGGACCATGTTTATGAAGATGAAGTGTATGATAGGGCCATTTTAGGTCGTGGTATAGGACCCAATAGGATTGAAAAGTTGAAGTGGGATTAGTTTAAGGTCAAATTATAGGACCCTTGTGAGGAAAATCTAGCATTAGAGAATGATGTCATGCATGACGTGGAGGTATCCTTCTATTCGTCCAAGTTTCAAAAATAGACATCATTTGCTAATTTTTGAAAAATATTATTTGAAATTGAGATTGTTAATCTTTGAAAATGATTGTTTGAGATTGTGAATCTTTGATATTGTTAATCTTTTATAAAGATTGTTTGAGATTGTTAATATTTGAATAACATTGTTTGAGATTATGAATATGTGTGATTGTTAATCTTTAAAATATATTGTTTGAGATTGATAATCTTTGAAAAATATGATTTGTGATTTTCAATTTTTGAGATTGTTTAATCATTGAAAAATTTGTTGGAGAATGTGAATCTTTGAGATTGTTAATATTTGAAAAAGAGTGTTCGAGATTGTTGATCATTGAAAATATTGCTTGAGATTGTGAATTTTTTATATTGTTTTTATCTAAAAAAATGTTCTAGATTGTTAATCTTTGAAAAAGATTGTTTGAGAATCTTAATCATCAATGTTATTAATATTTGAAAAAGATGGTTTGATATTTTGAACCTTTTAGAATTTTTAATCTTTGAAAAATATTGTTTGAATCTACACATAAAATAAGTTAGCGACAATCTCAATTTATTTCAACAACGAAGACAGGATGTATGCATAGGCAACAAATGTTTCCCCTTTTGGCCCATGTGTTTAGGTTCGTCTTACATCCTCACACAAGCATTACCTATATACGAGCGGTTGTTCCTTATCTTCTTTATGTATAGATGGCATTCATTGAGGGGTAGCTCAGGTTCAGTCGATGAAGGTACTTCTCCCAATACACTTGTGACTACAACAAACATAATTAGTAAGGAGCTCTAGGAGAGTGGGATGTATTTAAGGCCTTTGGATGTCCAACTTATTGATACATTGGTACCTTTACTGGAATTCTATGTCATTTTTAGGGATCCAACATGGGGTTGGCACCCTTTCCATGACATGTGGGTTTTTAAGTAGGTGTATGAAGAGCAAGTGATGGGTTTTTATTAGGTTGGGAAACAAGCCTACAATGTATGACAGTCATAGAAATGTAGATTAAGAAATTGAAGTAGTGTAGAAATAATCATATTTAGTTTCTAACTTGCACCTACTGTTCATCTTGTATATGTATTTTATTTATATGATTTTTCTTTTCATTTATTTATTTTAAGATGAGGGAATCAAATACTAAACCTAGATGAGAAGCGTGGTCAAAAACTTTGATAGAAAACAAAAGAAAATATGACAAACAAAGGGAAGGATCACCTTGATCTGCGCACCCATGACTGGTGGATCAAAGTGATATGCCACCCTATTCCCTGACAAATACAAATCACCAAAAAAGCCAGGGTAGTGGCAACATATCATCTCGATCCATGTCTATAAGATTGGAGGACCAGTGTGATTGACCACCATGTTCCCCATATAGAAACATAACAACATGTAAAGAAACCTAAAGTTTCTCAATCCTCAAAACACAATAGTGGGAGTTTGATTCAGATTGTCTTGGATACCCACAACAGAGTTGTTAGTCTGTCACACCCAACCCATAAAACGAGAAGGAATAAGAGAAATATTCTAGAAATAAAGCTCCATTGGTTTTTTGTAGTGAAATATTGCAAAAAGAAGATCAAGGGTGTGTTCAGACCCACCGCCATGTTTTCTTCAAAAATGAGGAAAAAGATGTTATAAGAAACCATAGAGGATTATGAGTGATTATCCTTGTTGGATATAAAAAATATAAATCAAAACTATAACCAAAGATTGGATCCGATGATCTAGTTATAGGTAGGAAGGATTAGCACCCTCATCCCACCTAGTAAATTGGTATCAAGCGAAGTTATGTTATGAAAAGAGAGCGATTCAGGACTTCTATTGAAGTAAACAAACCAATAAAAATGATTCTTATTGTGGGTATGCTTTTAGGGCTGGTGTTGTTTGTGCCTTCCCATCATTTCCCTAAAAGTCCAAAATTTTAGATGCGTTTTGGTTTTAATCACCTCAAAACCTCCCATGGTAGGGATCTATGATTGGTGATTAGGATCGATGTGTATGATTTTAGAGGTTGACTAGAAAAAGCATGCTTTTAGACACTAAATTTGATTTTATACAACTAGTAGAAGTGCCAGTAATTGAAATAATATATAACAACTTAGATGAAACAATAATCAAGTCAGATGCAGAGATTGTAGATTAGAAATCGGATAGATAGAAGATTCAATAGTTAGATGTAGTAGTTTACCATTCTATAGAATTAAGAAGGGCATGCAGCGTCAGAGAAAGGATCCTATAATTACATGTAATACAAAGATAAAGAGAGAGGTAGTCCTTTGTCTAGCTTCAGGAGAGATGGAAGGGGCCTGAACTTTTTTGGATATGGGGGTCTATCTATAGTCTGAGACTAAGGTTCAAAATTCTATGCAAAACCTTCAGGAACAGTGGGCAGATTTCCCTGATGCACCATGTTTGGCATGTGGATGAGGTAGTCCACTCGCGTGACACCAACATATGTCTATGATTTTCCCTGGTGTCCCTCTAGTGGAAAAAGGATTTCTCATTTTACCAATAATTATAGGAATGCTCTGGTTAACACAGATAAAACTTGTTGAGAAAGATTTAGAGTTATCTATCTTATTTGTCTAGAAATAGGAAATTGAAATGATATTATGTAATTCCTAACAATTCAATTGGGAAATTTATGAAAAGATAGCCTTTTTAAGGCAGAAATGAGGAAGTGATTGTACTTATGGTATGAAGGAAGTTGTCTTTGCAGAAGATCATGAATTGGGTGAAAGTGGGAAAAATGGATGTACTAAATGGGTGAAAATATGGATAAATAGTGGATATGTAGAAATTCAGTAGGATGTGGAATGGATTCTATAATTAGCTAGATAAATTGACACTACTCATGAATTTCTATCGAGTGACAAAGAAAGTGGTTTCAACAAGTAGTACTAGTAGCAACAACAACACTACTAGTAGCAATAGTAGTTCTAGTTGTCATGGTAGTAGCTGTGGTAGTAGTATTAGTAGCAATAGTAGCAGCAGTAGAAGCAGCAACAACAACAGTAGTAGTTCTAGCATTAGAGATAGTAGCAAAGGTAGTAGTAGCAGTAGCAGCAGCAGCAGTAGCAGTAGTAGTTGTAGTAGCAGTATCATTAACAGCAGCAGCAACAATAGTAGTAGGAGTAGTAGTAGTAGTAGTAGTAGTAGTAGTAGTAGTAGTAGTAGTAGTAGTAGTAGTAGTAGTAGTAGTAATAATAATAATAATACTACTACTTCTACTACTACTACTACTACTACTGCTACTACTACTGCTGCTACTGCTACTGCTACTGCTACTGCTACTGCTACTGCTACTGCTACTTCTACTGCTACTACTACTACTACTACTACTACTACTACTACTACTACTACTACTACTACTACTACTACTACTACTACTACTACTACTACTACTAGTAGTAGTAGTAGTAGTAGTAGTAGTAGTAGTAGGAGTATGTTTAGGTCCCTGTTACATAAGCACAAGGATCGAAACCCAATTTTTCCTTTGTTTTCTTTGTAACTTATCTGTTCACCCAGCTTTGAAATTTAATTTGGATCTATAAGTAGTATTGAAAATAACAAAACTTTTCCTCTCGACTCATATTTTGATATAACTTAATCAGACATGTGTTCCTATATAATAGTTAAATATAATTATCCCAACTTGAAAGTAATAATAAATATTATTTTCATTAAAACAATTGTTAAATATACACATAAAATTATCAATAAATTATTAAGATCTACTCCATCATTATATTCAAACCTTCAAATTTGAAACCTATACCAATTACAATTATCCATTTCTGACTAATACACGTCTCTTTTATTTAACAACAATATTCAAACTTATTTGCCAATTATGTTCATTATTGTGTCTTCCTAGTTTTAGTATCAAAACAACTCTTAACATCTTTAAAATAGAGACCATGACTCATCATTTTGTTAGTAACACTAAAAATATAAAAATGTCACTAACTTGCTCCCCCCAAATACCTAATATAGCTAATGCCCAAAATAACCTTAGGTGCCATTTGTTGTCCTCAAAATATCATATTGTCATCAAACTTAAAAAAAGCATTAGTTTCATCATATTAATGAATGCAAAATTTTCATGTAACACATTTATCAATCTATGATGGTCAATTTACTAAAACGTCCTTAGATTCTTGGTATACATGACAGGGTTCCAAAATATATGGAAACATGCGAAAGTCGACCTATATATCTCTAGATAAACCTAATTACATTTTCTCTTAGTAGGACTAACATTCACTTGGATACTTATCAAGATTTTGGGGTATGGAAATTCTACTCACCTTAAAGGGAACATTGTCTTTATAATTTGATTGAGCTATAGGAAGGGCTACGGTCCAATTGGCTTGGTAAAAAAATCCATAAACCATCAACCAAACCAAACCACTACCACCGAAACCGATAATCTAGTATAACTAGATAGTATTCGGGTGATGGTTTGGTTACGAAAAAAATCCATGTCCGTGGATCGGTTGACGCGAGCCTCCGAACCATTTCTACTAAGGTTGTGATTGCTCCGGTTAGCCTTAGTCAGTGGTTCCTACCATGCATGGTGGCACTCGCTTTGTTTCCATTGCAATCACCACCTCCAGCCATCAGGGCGACGAATATTTACGTAGCCTGCCTCCAATTATATGAGCTACAGTTTGTCAAAGTGACAAGAGGTCATCTTAATTTGGCTGTTTCCATGAAAACCAGCAACAAACCTCCGTCTTGACTCCGTGGTGGATGACTCCTGCATCTACGACGGTGGTCATGGTAGGTGACTTCGGCAGTTGAGGCCGTGTCCGTCATGGGTGACTCCGACAGCTCTGGTGGTGGCCTTGGTGGGTGACTCCGGGAGCTTAGGCTGTGGCGGGGATTCTGGCAGCTGGGGCGGTGGTTATCATCACATCGTATGTACATGATAGTGATGAGTGGCCACTCGTTTTCTTCTTCACTCACCATCCACACCGCCGTTGAGCCTTACAGTGATAATAAGAGGATGGCATGTCTTGGATAGTGGCCTTGCACGAGGAATTGCAAGGTCAAGATCTCCATGTCAACTGGCATGGAGCTTGGTTCTGATACCTTTCTAGAGGGTGGCATCCCTTTGGCGGCAGTCATGCATGAGGAACTCCGACACTGGCACCTACACGTCGGCATATGCTTAACCTCCCACCCAACAGCCCAGCAGGTCTTGGGTAATCTCACCGTGGTAACAGCCTGGACTTGCACGGTCGTGGTTGAAATCAGGGATCCGTGGTTCCCGGTGCAACCACTCCGTGGAGCAATTATGGTTCGGTTGGTAAATGGACCAATTAGACATTGGTTTAGTTCGAAAATGGGTGGTTGAGTGTGGATAGTTGCATTTTGTCATCCCTAGCTACCGAGCATAGGGTTCAAGTTGCAGTTTGTCCAACACACTCTTGTAAGTCAAAAACTCTAACCTTGATATGTGTTCTAGTGTTCTGGTAGTATGCAATTAGGTTCAGGTGACCACCTACCTTAAACGTTTCATGTTGACTCATTTTTCTCTACCACATTCTAATATATGCCATCCAGCCATATATTTGATGGTGGGATGTCTTATCGTATTTATCTCACCTTAGTGTGCACATCTCCCATACCATATGATCTAGAAAGAGTGAGACAAGAATAATATATATATACTTATGCACATAATATTTCCTCTACAAAACCCAATAAACATGTTTCCTATACTGCAAACATGTGGGGAAAATGGAGGGCATGCTATATGCAAATTCAACATTAACAGGTAAACTTTAAAGTAGCTACAAACATAACCCAAGTTCATGACTCATTTATCTCTTCTAACTAAACCTCTAACCTGGATTCTACTACGTTTCTTTGACTTCTTTTGTAATTGTGTCTATTAATTATTTTTATAAATACGTGCTCTAGTCTCACCTACATTCTAGTGGTCAATCAAGCATAAGAATACGTGATTTTGTCTTGTTTCCATCTACATTAGTTCTTTGATACCACATTGTAACACCTTCATTTTCATATAACTTGAGTGGAAGTTGGGCATTTTTCTTATTTCATCTTGGGGTGTCACAAACATGATACACATAATAATAATAATAATAATCAATAAGAACCATTATAAACAAGTTTTTGCATGTATCGAAAATTCTTAGAAACAAAACATAATGCAAGGGGATAATGTCTAAAACCTAAACATTAGTATTATATCATGTAGATGGCACCCCACCAATAAACCCTCCTACATCTCCACTTTCAAACTCTAACTTGGTAGTTCTTTATGAAGCTTGAAATATGTGGGCTCTCATCACCATTCATGTACAAAGGAAACAAGCCAGCATGTTATTGGTCCTCTCCTTCACACAACTGACTCACCACCTTAGTTTGGACTTCTGATGGTTTTTGTATTGTCTAGTAGTCTGTTTGTAGGGTCCTCCCTTGGCGTTGGTTCTCCAGTTCTGCCTCTTCCATGGCCATATCAATTCTTGAGATTCAGTGCTTTCCAGGACTTTAGAGAGGGCTCACTGGCTCCATCTTGAGGTGAGGAAGCCATCTAGAGTCTTAGCTGCTGCCAAAAGATCACCCGCGTCAAGCTGTATGCAGAGGTAGAACCTCCAGTTAGTGCACATTGCCATGGATCGCCTAGGAAGAAACCAAGACAAAGAATGATGATGGTTCCCTCACAAGGTTATTGGATTATCAGTTATGCAAGGGCTGTATCAAGTTTTTCTCCACTTCATTTTATCTATCCGCTGACCGCTGGGCCAGCCCCTATGCTAGCTGGCGATTGCCGATTGGCCCAGGTCAACACGAGCCCAGGTTCAGTGGTCCACTGATTTAGATTGTGATGTACATGTGGCTTTTTCTAGAATTCTCATTATTCAAATTTCAAATATTCACTACAAATCATAGGATGCTCAAAAAAATACAAATAAATAGTCATTGGGAAGGGTTTTCCTAGAGGAACATGATTTTATAGTTTTCAAGTCATGATTTGTCTTTTATTTTGATGTTTTAAGTTGAAACGCTAATTTAGATTATGAAACCCTATTATGTACCATATATGATTAAGGGGATCTAATCCAACCTCATTTTCATAAGTTAAGGATATTGACTAGTAATCCAAACCCTAATATACTAAAAACCTAATTCACCTTAATTCAAAGTAAGATCAATACTAGGTATTCATTAATGATGTTTATGAATGGGTACTTAGGGCCTAATCAAGTCAAGGGGAGATTTGACCTAGATTGGACTCAAGGATCAGGAAGACTATCTTAGGATCTACATTGCTCCAAGGGAAATGGGTCATGTTGATGAGCACAAGTACTATTGGTTGTTTGCATATTCAATATAAAGTAGGCTTTATCATTTCAAGTTTAATGTTTTAATCATGTTCACTATATCACTACTTGTGATTGTTATATGCTATGTCCTATTTTTAATGTTCACTATGATTATAGCTTATGATTAATGACTTGTGAAAATCATGTAAATGATTAAGAGGGAGAAACCCCATCATATTTAATAGATCATGTTAATGGGGAGAAATCCCATCATGTTAAGTACAAGAATCATGATTATGTTAATGTTAATGTTAATGTTAATGTCATGTTAATGATATTGGAATTGAAATAGTCTTGATATGCTCCTGAATCATGGACCTCAAGGGGTCGTTAAGGGCTTTCCTTGCATCAAGGGGTTTCCTAGCAATCATGTGCTCCCAAGGGGGCATCATAGAGGGAGGCATACATTTACTTTTCAATTCTTCATGTTAATAATGATTCAAGAATGCTTATAGTTAATTCACATCAACTTTATCTTACATTTCAAGTATACTTTATTTTTCTCAGATTATAAAGTGCCAGTATTGTTTACTAATGTGTTGATTTTCCCCTTTGCCTAAACCCAGGAATTGGAGAAAGTAAGGACTCAAGAGAAGCAAGCAAGGACTAGAAGACCTTCAAGAGCTAACTGGTGGGGTGCCATCCATACTAGGTGATCTAATGTTATGAAGATGTTTACTTTCATGTTTAGATTTCCATGCTAAGAAATGTCTAGACATGTTATAGAACTCAACCATAGTTTCCTATGTAAAGAATAATGTATGAATCTTAATGGTGATTTATGTATTTATTTGCTATGATTTCGTAAATGTGCCATTCCTCCTTCAAGATAAAAAGCTTCCTCTCAATTATGATATATGTCTAAAGGAGGGGTGTTACAATATGATTGGGCATGTCGACTGACTGGGATTTATTTTAGGTCAAGAGTTGACCATGGATATGATTCTGCAAGTGTTTCCTGAATCATATATCCAGTTTATCAAGTGTTATCACATGAATAAGTTGGCTAAGCCACTCTCTAGTTGCATGGCATGTTGATGTCAAAGCAAGATAGAAAAAGGACAAATCCATGATAGTTATTAGCAAAAGTGAGTCCAAGGCAAAGGTAAGGCTGAGAAGAGTTCTGAGGCTAAGTTGATGTCCTAGTCTTATACATTCAAGATAAGGAGAGGGGTAAGTGCAAAAGGAATTTGTTCTTTTCACTTAAGGGATTAAGGAAGGAAAATATCACTATTGTCACATGTTTGGACATTGGAACGGAACCACCCCCTTTATAGACATGAGAAGAAATAATCTAGCACTGTATGCAGCAAGAGTTGTTTCCAGTATAGTTGGAGGTTGGCATTCATGGGCATGTTATAGAGTTAGTGAAGCATAATGTATCTTGTATGAACAAGAATTGATGTTTCATGGCAAAGCCCTAGTCTCAAAAACTATACTTGATAGTTCTAAAGAAAAATATGTGCATGAAACATTACTGAATGACTTGATGACTCAAACAATAACTACTTATAGCATTGTCATCTAAAGCACATGAATGAGAATTGCATTTCTAGAATCCATAATGATTATCTAGACTCTTTTGGTTATTGAACTATTAGAGACATGCACGTCTTATTTATTCAGCAATATGATAGAAGAATCTTCACTAGATGTAGTGGGAGAGCGACTATTTTATTAGGGCTCATACATATTGATGTATATATACTTTTTATAATAAACTCTAAAGGTAGTTACAAGTACCTCATTATATTTTTTGATTTTATAAGTAGATATGAAAGATTGTATTTGATGAAATACAAGTCGGAATCTTTTGAAGTGTTTAAGGAGATTATGACTGAAGTATGTGACTAAATTGCTAAAAGTATTAAGATACTTCAATGTGATCAATGTTGAAATATCTGAAATCGAGAGTTTGAGGACCATCTGGAGAGATCATGATAGTGTATCATAGTAAACTCCAGCTAAAAAATAATAATGTATCAAAAAGAAGGAATCTCACCATGTTCAGTCATGGTGTGATAATCAATATGTAGAAAACCTTGAATTTTCTTTTGGCACATGCTTTACACTAGAACAATGTACCATCTAAAATGGTTCAAAAGACACCATATGAGATATGGCATGGAAAGTGTCTTGATATGTCTTTTGTAATGATTAGAATCAAAAGCTTATATAAGAAAATAATTTCTTAAAGTCTTTGTCCAAAAATCATGTGTATGTTATTTTGTTGAATATTGCTTATATTCCTATCAGACAACAAAATGTTTGTTGCCAGTATGGCTGAATTCATAAATGGAAGTTAGTTCCAAAGAGATCAGTGGGAGTAATAGTATAACTCAAAAAGTTCAAGACAAACAAGAAAACATTGAACGTAAAGAGGTAAAATAGGAACATGGAGAATCATAAGTTTTTGTGGAATCTCAAGTTCCTTATGTAACACGAAAACTCGTAATTCTAGTAGAACACTCCTTGAATTTGGAAGATTATGATATCTTATAACTCAAACGGTGGTGAGTTGATCATAGATGTTGGTCAAAAACCTACCTAGAAAGCTATTGAGGGACCAAAAAATGAGACATGGCTTGAGGCCATGAGACCAAAGATGGACTCCATGTCAACCAACAAGGTATGACCTTGGCAGATCCACCTATAGGGGCCAAATGCATTTGGTGCATTTGGGTCTTCAATTGTTAAACATGATGAAGTCTTTCACCAGTTACCATGGTTAAGTCCATCAGGATCATGCTTGCTATTATAACTTAGTATGACTATGAGATTTTGCATATGGATGTTAAACTATATTCCTTAACTGGAATAATTATTTAGGATGTGTACGTGACACAACCTAATGGTTTTATAAATCCATTAATGTAAATTAAGTCTATAAGCTAGAAAGGTAATTCTTTGGATTGAAGCAAGCATCTCAAAACCAAAATCTTATATTTGACAAGACAGTCAAAGAGTTGACTTCAGTCAGAATGAAGATGAAGCTTGTGATTACAAAATATTTAGTGGGAGCATGTTTATATTCCACATAATGATGGGAATAACATCCTTATACTAAAAATGTCAAAACCTGGCAAGGAAAGTACCTTCTATAAATATTTTAGGCAAAGCATCCAATGAGATAGGAATTGTGATATATAAAAATAGATCTGAAGAAATTCTTAACCTAATTGACATACATTGGTAATATGTGGAAGGATTCATCACGCAGGACTCATTGAGAGAAAACTTGTCCATGTTAAATGGAGTTTGTCTCTCAGGAGCCTAGTGTCTTAGTTCTTGTGAAGAACATGAACACATGGATAGATGCCATATGCATTCACAATTGGATCTATCATGTATGTACTTATCCCTCTATCTCATATGTATTGGACATACTGAGAGGATATCCAGTCATCTCATATGTATTGGATACGATGAGGGGATATATATATATATATATATACATATACATATATACATACATACATACATACATATATATTGGCACAAGCTAAGTGGACATACCTCCCATGGCTGATCATGGGAGACTTTAACAATGTAAGATTACAGGAGGAAAAGAGGGGTGGTAGACTTGTTCCTGATACAGTGATGAGGTTCTTCAATCAAATGATTAATGAGGGGGAGTTATGCGAGCTTCCCATGCAAGGCGACGATACATTCACATTGAATAATGAAGGAAAGCCGGGTAAAAGAATAGCGTGTAAGCTTGATAGGGCTCTGGTTAATAGAAGATGGATTGATATGAATGGTAATACCAGTATCAAAGCAATGAGTGTGGACATAAATGAGCATGCTCTGTTGATAATGCAACTGTGAGAAAAATCTAGAAGGAAGAGGCCCTTTCGATTCATTAATTTCTGGACGAAATGGGAGGGGTATAAAGAGGTATTGGGCAGTAGCTGGAAGGAACCAATTCAAGGCAACCCAATATACATTTTCATGAGGAAGCTAAAGAGACTCAAGGGGCACCTCAAGACATGGTCGAAAGAGCATGTTAACATCCCCTTGCTCATTGAAGAGAACAAGAAGGAGCTGGTGGAGGTTAGAAGACGATTATTGAAGGATCCATTGAACTAGATAGACAATGAGGAGGAACTGGAACTAAAACATATCCTGGATGAGCTAAAGAAATTGGAGGAAAGCTTCTTGTGGCAGAGAAGCAGGCAGTAGTGGATCCAAGATGGGGATAGAAATATGAAAGTATATCACAATGCTATTAGGAAAAGGGAGGCACTTAACACCATATCAGAATTGGTAGATTCAGAAGGAAGGATACTCAATAGCCAAGAGGAACTGGGGGAACAATCGACGGAGTTTTATACCAAACTATATAATAAAGACTATAATGACCATCTTGTACTACAGGATGATGACATCCAGTGTAAGTATAAGCTCACGGCTTCTCATAACAACATTCTCTATAGGCAGGTCAATGAGGAGGAAGTGAAGGAGGCCCTATGGAGCATCGACATTGGTAAATCACCTGGACCCGATGGGTTTAACTCACATTTTTACAAAGATGCTTGGGAGGTGATAAAGGAGGAACTATGTGAATACGTGAAGTGGTTTATGGAAGGAGGATGCATCCTAAGATAGGTAAATCTTATTTTTCTAGTTCTTATCCCTAAAAAGAAGACGACATCTTCCCTGGCGGACTTCAGACCGATAACGTGTTGTAATGTGCAATATAAGGTCATAGAAAAGATTTTAGCGGAGTGTTTGAAGATGGTTTTACCTCTCATTGTCTCGGAAAACTAGCGAGCATTCATTACAGGTCGTAGCATCAATGATTGTGCCTTGTTAGCGAGTGAATTCATGCTAGATTTCAATGTGATGAGAGGACATAAGAAATCTTGTCTGAAGCTTGATGTCTCGAAGGCCTACGATAGTGTCAACTAAAAGATGTTGTGGTGGATCATGTCCAGAATGGGGTTCAATCAGAAGTGGATAGACCTTATGAAGCAATGTGTCACTACGACGAGTTACTCTATATTGATCAATGGATCTGCGTGTGGTGTTTTCAAAGGAGGGAATGGATTGAGGCTGGACGACCCCCTCTCTCCACTGCTCTTCATGATAGTGATGGAGTATTTCTCCAGGTTGATGGAGAGGAAGGAAAAGAAGAAGGAAATAGCCACTTACACCGTTCACGGTACAAAAGTGATGAGTCATCTCATCTTTGTTGATGATGTATTAGTGTTCCTTGAAGCGAAACCTGGGTACCTTGCTCAACTGAGACAACTTCTTGTTCAATTTGGGGAAGAAACGGGGCTCCATACAAACATCCCGAAGACACAGTTGTTCGTCTCCACAAACAGTCACGGGGTCAAAGAAAGCATAGAAGAAGCAATGGGTATTAATTCCAGCAAACTTCCCACTAGATATCTTGGATTCCTTTTAGTAGGTGGAAAGTTAAAAGTCAGTGACTTCACGGAGTGCTCGGACAAATTGGATGATATGATCAGTAGATGGCCATTGACGAGAACTTCCATGGCAGGCTGGATTACACTCACCAAGTCAACGATTGAAGGTCTACTGATTTTTTGGGTGCAACAAGGGGAAAAAACCTTTGTTGTACTGGATAGAATGGAGATGGCAATTTCCAATTTTGTGTGGGCTATCAACATTCACCCCATGAAGTATAGTAGGTTGGCTCTCCCCAAGGAAGAAGGATGAGTAGGGCAGAAATCTCCCAGATTGATAGCTACTTGCGGCACAGTTAAAAGAATATTCAAGTATATATAGAATGATTCACTGTGAGTGAAGTGGATGAGAACGAGATATCCTAAAGGCTTGGACTTCAAACCCAAAACCAGAGAAGGTTGTTCGAGGTTAATCAATCAAATGACAGAAGTATGGCAGGAAATCAAAGGCATCAATGATGCAAGAAGCTCCTCGAGCTTAAAGGAAAAGCAAGAGAGGATATGGGAACTACTACCACCCATAAATGATGAGCATGTTTCAAAAAATATATGGACTGAAGCTGGTATTCCAAAATGGGATATGAGTCTCTATAGGGCCGTACACAACTCCTTGCCAACCCTAGACAAGGTGGAGAAATGGTATCCGGGTACAGACCCAAGTTGCTACCTCTGTGAACAGGAATCGAAATCCCAAGGACATATCTTCGGGGCATGCATGTATATGAAGACTGTTTGGGAACTTCTACACTCCAAAATGGGAATGAGAAGATGGGAGCTGAAAGAGACAACAAACATGATCACTGATATGCCCAAGGAAGAGATGGTGATGTTATCTGTAGTACATTTTCATGTATGGAAAGAGAGGAACAACGGGAGACACAATGCAAAGAAGAGGAATGAAGAAGATATGGCATGCAAAATCTACAAAATTATTTGTAATAGAATGAATGCATAAATACTTTATGTACTTTGGTGTGAATTTTTTAGTGTTGGACTACAATGTATCTTTGCCCCAACAGCTAATTGGCTAGAGGGTTTCAGAATAAATTTACCTAATTCCTTTACATATATATGTACAACTATCTAGTGATATTGTATGTATTGGACATGATGAGAGAGTATATTTTAGATTCCAGTGATAGTCACTGGACTACGATAAAGAACATCCTTAAGTGCTTAAGAATCACTAGAAGGATTGATTCCTTGTTATGGTAATAAGGAAGAGTTGGGTGTAATGGGTTACAATGATGCAATCTTCTGAAATCACAAAATCAATCGCAATGTAAATTTATGTTAACCTTAAAATAGAACTATAAGTTAAATGAGTTCCTAGCAATAGATTGTTGTTCTACAAAAGAAGCCAAGCATCTTTGTGTTATGACAACAACAGAGAATACTATTTGGATCAAGAAGTTCATATGGGCAAACTTGTGGGAGGTTCCAACCATTGATGTTACAATAGAAATACTAAGATAAGAATGAATCTACTAGTTAGGAAAAAGAATCTCAGATAACATATTTCTACATTTGCATCTCATATGAGATGTCGTACATCAAAATATGTGAAAATTACAAAATATCGCCTTGAAGAAAAGGTTGCTATACCCTCTATAAAAGCTCGTGCACAGTAGAAACATGATGTACATGTTAAGATCACTTGGAATATGATTCGTTGGTGATTGTCTCTAAGTGCAAGTGGGAGTCTATTGGTATGTATTCCTAGAGTGACAACCATATGATGATTGGAATGTGGCATTAGATACCTGATTTGATAACAATAAAGATAATTCCATCTATTATGTTTGTCTTAGTCATGGTATGATGACACAAACATGGTATATGTATACAAAATGATATTAATCAATGATGTATGTCGTCAAGTATGTGACTTGAACAATGAGATCATACATATGTTAAGGGTATATACATTCTTGTTATGTCCCTAGTCTGATATTATTGTTGAAGCAAAATAGACAACAATAATACATAAGCCTAGAGTGTGTGTTGACTGATAACATAGTCTCATTAGTCATGATATGTGATATCAAGTCAAGCACACATTTAAATGTTGCATAATAGTGTATCAAATAGACCCACCATGAGAAGTGATACATGGAGACCATGGAATGGTAGTCAGAATCAATTCTCATAGAGATAGTGGTGATTGTGGTTCTTTGACCTAAAGTCACTACATTCATCACGTGTTGTTCATATACTTTGACATCATCAAATGTAAATGTAAATAAGGGTTGCCATAATGGTGATGACTGGGTGCTGTGTGACACATGGGGACAATGTGTGAGTGATGTAGATCAGATTTGTTCCTCATATAGTATTTTGATATCTCGGGCCTCTTGATAAGTGAGAGTGAGAAATGTATAGCCACACTCATTTTACTCAATATGTGATATGTGAGATCACGTGCATCTTAGACAGTCTTCCCTAGCTTAGGGAACATGGATTAAACATTGAGAGGATGATGATTCCATGTCTCAAGTTCAATTTGGATATTAGAGACAAAGGAACTATGCAATCACGGTAATACTAATCATACATTGTAGGTTGAAGTTGTTCTCCATCTTTTTGAATTACTTGGGTAGCAATGATGTGTGACTAGGCACCACTCTTTGCTTGTGATGTCATAATTGGTTTTAGACATTTACTACCAATGTAATTATGGACCATATGGTCACACACATAGGATACACTTAGATTAAAGAAGCATATTCATGAATGATGTTTAAATTGAATACTAAAGGTATTTAGAAATTCAATTTAACAACCAATTATCTGACTCGACTCAGAATCATCAAGATCAACTGCTGAAATAACTGGTTGGAGTGTCAGGCTGATTGAGAATTGAGTTGGCTTAATTATGCATGAGTTAGGACAACAACTGATCAGCGCACTGGGTGAACCGCTCGAATCATGGTTGGCTAGACAACCGATTCTCCTAGTGAACCAAACAACTCAATCATTCTAACCAAACTTCTCGTCATTTTTTCAATTTATGAGAATAGTTTATCATTTCACTTTGTTCATTTAGTTAGGTATAAAGATCAATGTTGACATTAATTGGAAACAAATTGCAAATTCAATTGTGATTGAGAAACACTGTGGATGATAGACTCAGTAAGTGAACTGATCAGCTCACTTGACATCTGACTGGTTCACTAGGGCACTCATCAGTTCTCCTATAGCAGGATGCCTAATTCATGGCTATTCTAGACCCTTCAACTCCCTCTTTGATTCAGAAACCTGACTCTAGACCCTACTACAAATAGAGGGGTATTGGGGGCTTCCCAAAACACACAATTGAAATTAGTTGCT
This sequence comes from Alisma plantago-aquatica, assembly GCA_963693085.1. Taxonomy (NCBI): domain Eukaryota; kingdom Viridiplantae; phylum Streptophyta; class Magnoliopsida; order Alismatales; family Alismataceae; genus Alisma; species Alisma plantago-aquatica. The sequence continues at coordinate 1,386,587,736 of OY856412.1, forward strand.
TTGATAATTGTTTCCTTCTCTAGTTGTGGTAACTAATAGAGAGCCTGAGCAAGTCCTAACCGTTAAAGGGAGGGACAACGAGGTAGAGAACATTTGAGACCAATTGTGGGAGAGCATGTCGATGACTAGTACATTGACCAAAGGGGACAAGTCCTTCTCATTGGCTTTGCTTTCACAACATGGAGTTCATAGGTGGTCAGCATGGACTACTCTAGAGGTCGAATGATGTTGTCTTCTTCTAGGAGGACACTGTCAGCCGTTTATTGTGGTGTTGCATTAGGAGGTCAATGGAGGTGACTATTCGACTGTTTCTACTTAAATACAAAAAAGAATCATGATGCTACAACAAGGGTTGTCACTCAACTTGATCCAAGACCAGGTATAACCTTACAAACCTTCCTTCCTAGATACATTATTGTTGATGCGATCTTTCTATTCAGGAGAATTAGCTTTTAAATTTTTTCTTTTTGTTGCCTTATTTATCACCCTAGTTTACCTACAACTTCAAGGTAAGCAATTCCATTGCCAAAGCCTGTGAAAATTGACCTCACTAAAGCCTATGATGATGTGAGATGGGAAGCTTTTTGGGTAGTCATGTCTGCTTTGGGGTTTTCTATGAAATGGATTTATATCATCAGACAATACGTTGAGACTACCTCCTTCTCCATTCTTATCAATGGAAGCCCTATGGGACTAGACAAATCTATAAATGGAATTTGATAAGAGGACCCCCTCTCCCCTTTGTTAGTCACCCGTCATGGAGGGCCTAACTAACATGATTGAAGCTGATGGAGATAAGGGGTGGATTAGGCTATTCAAGATCAGAGGCTTGATGGTCAACACTTTCTTACTTTTCTCATACGACATTATGCTCTTCCCACAGGATATGCCATTAAGATAAATGATTTAAAGAAGGTTCTCATAGACTTTGGGAAGCTTACACGCCTTTACATCAGTACCATCAAATCAAGGATTTATCTTTCCAAATCTTGTAATTCTCAGAGGGGAAGACTAAGAATTACTTTTTGGATGAAAAATTGGTGTTTTCAGACTAAATATCAGACTGGACTAAATTACACATCCAAAATGGAGTGGATCTAGAGTAGTTGTCCTCTTAAATTTATAACCCAACTCTCAAGCCCCAACAACTATTATGCGCGGTCTGAAGTAGTAGATCGGGGTTGAATCATAGGGACTAGTAACAATAAGTGTTGAGAACATGGATTCTTTACTCACATACACCAAACGAAAGGGAGGGTTAAGATGGTGTTCCTAATGAAAGGATATTACTACAAACAAAAAAATAAGTAACAAAAAGATAAATAAACAAAATAAGAGAATAAAAACAAACAAGCACATGGTAAGAAAGAATGGATGTGAACTTGGATCGAGTTTCACCTTCTAAGGTTTCTCACCAACATGACATACTCACACCCTTTGTATAACCTTATAAAGATGACACACAATCATCATATATGTCCATTCCCTCCTCTCTTAATCTTAGGAAAGATCTAGATTATAAGGTTGTCTCTCTCTCGAGATGGGAAACAAAGAATCACCAGAATAACTATATGAACATTAGCTTTAAGATTCCAACATTCCCATGTATTCATGCAACTCTACAATACTTAGATGTAGTTATGACTTCTCTTTCAAGGAACTAACAATCAAACATCACAATATGGTAGCTAATCATACAAGTGAAGCTTTAAGAACAAGATCATGGAAATAATCTTTGCTAAGAGCATATATATTCAAACGGATGTAAGTAAATACATGTTGGGAGAGCCTTAGTGGCTAATCCCAACCCAAGCTATGTGCTTAGAAACTCATGTTAGTGAGTAGCATTATGGATTTACAAAAGTGCAAATACATCAAGATATATGAAGATGATAGATGAACAACACGAGAGGGATGAAAGATCTAAGAAAGGAAGAAGGTGATACACCAACATTACTCCTTCATATCTAGATATGGAATGAACATAGAGGATGGAAACTCCTTCTCTCGAAGAAGATGGGGATGATCTTCTCTCTCCTCTGGAGCTTCATCTCTGGAGGTAGAATATAATTGGATATGAATGAGGGTGACTATATAATGTGGAAACACATCATCGTCTCATGATGTCGAAACCCCCTCGCATGGAAAAGGTTGGTACCCATTTATAGGCATTGGCCACCAACTTAAAGATTGTGGTGGCCACTACATACATGTTTTAGTCACAATTGATAATCAACTCCTTTGATCACAACACAAAGATAGTAGCAACTGCAATGGCTTTTGATGTATTTGGTCGACATGGTAGATGTCTTTGTAGTGACCGTAAGGAGGTTGGTTCCATCCATTTGTCACTCAAAAGAGTTGGTTTCTTGTAGCGACCGTAATCTCCTTCATTCACAAGGGTTAGTGGTGTCCTCAAGGGACTTATTAGAGAGTCAATTTACTTAAGTGTTTAGATTTTTACTTAAGTTACTTTTAGTATATTTGTAATATGGGCCCAAGTATGTCCTTGTCCCATTAGGGTTTGGTCTATTTTGTATGCTTCCACCCTTCTCATATTTATAGGAAAGGGTGGTTGCCTCCTTTATAATCAAGCAATAATAGAAAACCTACACGTAAAGGGATCTTCCCCATCATATCTCATATGAAGGGATTTTTCCCATGCCCTCCTATTTTTGGAGTCGCCTCCATTGAGATGTCTCCATATTCACCAATAAAATCATCCAATGATGTTGCTAGATCCAAATCTACAAGGGCCGCCATGCCTTCGTCTACCTTGCTTGCTAATGAAGTCACCTCTATTCTATTCACCTCACCTACTGCCTCCCATGTTGCCGTCATCGCCTTCCATGTTGCATCCATGTATGTTGCCGCCGCTCATACATGCATCCACCCATGCAAGATCTAATCCTAAATCAAGGAAAGGATCTCCTATTTTTCGCTAATATTGAGGATCCATCATCCTCTACTGCTTTGGTGGAGACCCGAAAGGATTCCCCCCACTTTTGTTGCAATTTTGGGGCCCTTTTGTACTATTGTTCACCTCGGACACGGTGTGTCACTTCTACACACAATGTGTAGGTAGTGTTATGTTTCTTTGTGACTGTGTTCACCATTTTTGGACATCGCTTGTCGCTTTCAGAAACGATGTGTCATTTTTTTACATGACATGTCACCTACTTCTGCCCTGAGCTTCTATCAACTGACACGACATGTCATTTCAATGACACGGCGTGTGGTCAGCTTCTTCTAGACTAACTGTTTCTACTATCTACCAACCAGGACATGTCTCTTCACTGACATGGTTTATTACATGCTACTACTGCTTCTTGATTCAACTAACACAGCGTGTCACTCAATGACACAGTGTGTCCACTGCTACCTATTGCTAAATCTTGATGTGATATAATGGTATTATCATATGGAGGAGGTATCTATACATATTGTGACCCTTCTTTCTCTTACCAGCAACAGTTATCTTCTCATTTTCAACATTTTTTATAATTTTATTTATACCCCCCGGTCTTCCAACCCTACACAACATTTTGCCTACCTCCTCAGTAATTGTTCCACCCCCCTTTTTTGAACTTATCCATGCTACCAAGTAACATTCTGATAGTGTATCTTCTCTTTCTAATGACGTTTCCATTCCATTTGTCTTCCTTTTGTTCTTCTTGTGCTAATTGTATCAATTTTCTGCTACATATTTGTGCCTATTTGGATCCATTTGTTTCCCTACGATCTAAACAAGTTCCCCTTTTGAGTCGGAGAGAGATCCATCTATTTTTTTATATGGATCTACCTAATCGGGTTATTTTTCACCTTGACTCGCATTGTCAGTCACCTCCTCCAAATATTTTCCTATACAACCCTTGCCTCTACCGTTGCTTTTGACTCTCCACTCCAACCACTCTCTTGATTCTTTTCATGTTTGGCATGAGGGGGAGATGACATGGATTATTATCGTACAACCGAATTCACTAGGAATATAATTTCTAGAGTTTACCAAAACCAAAATGCAATAATGCCACCCGCAAGTGGGTAGATCTTATTACAGTATAGTTAAGGATCAAATCCCAAGGGACAATATTTTTTAAGGATTATCTAATCAAAGCAACCTATCAAGAACTAGTATTTATCACAAAAGTAAAGATTGGTTTGTTTAATCTAAGATTATAGAAATACAAATACCTAGATTAAGGTTCTATTATCAATATATGGAAACACTAGGGTGAAATTGGGTTTCACCACCATTACTTGAATCTGCGCAATCATTCTAATCCAAATATGTATGAAGATATAATTGGAGCTATCCAAGTTTCTCCTTTCGACGACATAAACTTGTAGGAGTAGATATCCCTATAAGCTCGATGTCTCGTTACCTATAGATCCTCTATCCACTACTCTAGAGACTTTCTGTGAGACATTCTTGTCAGGATGTCAACCAATGCTAATCAGTATTCAAATCTTAAACATTGAATTTCTTGTAGTAAAAGATTATAATAAATCACATAAAGCGGGTGATCAATCCACAACACATGCAATAAATAATTTGTCTATGAATTATATGAGTTCATATAAGAATTGGAACGTGAATGAAATTGCAAGAAATGGGCAGTGGAGCTAGTCTCCACACCCCAGTGAAAATCTACTCCCTCCAAATTGTGAGATTAATATCATAAGAAAAGGAATAGGATACCATCACTATCATGAGGGTGGAGGAAGCGGCTCGGCGTGGTGTGCGACGATTGACTTCCTTCCTTTTCTCTCATCTAGGAACTAACCATGGCTTGCAGCGGAAGTATGTAGAGGAATGACAACTAGGGGAAGAGATCGATCACCTTAGAGAAGAAAGATCGATAGACTTTAGAGTTGTAGATGAAGAATATTTTTTGATCTATGCTTGAAGGTGATAGGTGTTGACCATCTAGGTCGATAGGCGTCGTCCTTGCTCTGATCTCAGCGACAACATTTTGACATTTTTATCTCTAGAAAATCTGAGATGAGTTGTGTGGCTGTACTTGGGGCCTATTTATATGATTGAGGATGTTGACCTCTTGCCATTAGTGTCAACCATTACTGTCGGTCGATAGGTATATCAACCTAGAGGGTCGATGGCTTCTGAACTTCCGATCTTCAGTTCTTGGAGGTCGATGGGATTGTCGACCTTGAGGGTCGACAAGTATTTCGATTAAAATTGTGGTTGTCGATGAGAGTGTCGACAACATTGTTTTGAGGACTTGATTTCTTGTTGGTTACTTGTTCGATGATGATGTCGAAGGAGAGGTCGATGGATCTATTGACCTGGTAGGTCGAAAACATTGTCAAGCATCTGTCGATGTGGTTATCAAGAGATTGAGTGTCGAGGAGGGAGGTCGACAAGATTGTAGACCTCTTGCATGTCTTGGTTGATTTGTTGATTTTTAATGTCGATTGACATCTCGATCGATAGGTTGAAATTGGTCGCGGATGAAATTTTTGTGTATCAATCTGCCTTCAGAAAGTGCTCAAAATCCAATTTTCTCTGGCGTGCTACCCCACACCCTGCAAGAGGCGTCCTCCTCTCGACTCCCACCCATTTAAGGGTAGTAAGACTCTCCAGGCAAACTTGATGCAGAGTGAGAGAATTTAAAACTTGCAGAGTCATGAAAAGTATCAAATTCCTACAAATTAGCATAAAAACCTAAGTATATGAAAACAAAACTATTCTAATGAAAACTATCATATATGAATGCTAAACTAGACTAAAAATGTAGCTAAAAATGGGATGAATATGCATTCATTAGGAGAATACATGATGAAGATTAGAGGGAAGAGAATAGATGGAGGAGAGATGAAGGAATAGAATTTAGTATGCTACTACATACATCTTCATGCCACTTGTTACTATTGATATATGCATCGTTTTGCTTCTATATGGTGTTCCTTTTACTTCTATATGGATTCCTCTTTTGTTATGTGGATTGTTAATGATTGTGTTGTTGCTATGTGGAGCTTACTGTTGTAATTATTGCTTGTTCATCATCTACCTTATCTGCTGCTATGAAGTTACATATTGGGACATTGTTGTTGCTACTTGTGTTATGATTAGCCCATTTTACCTACTGCTTTGTGCTTTTGCACTATCTACTATCAATGCTCTATTTTGCACGTTGACTTTCTATTGCGGACCGACACTCTCTGGAGTTTGACACCTACTATTGTAATGGATATTTTATGAAGCGGGATGATGATGAATACTTTTTTTCCTGACTTTACATGGAGCTTCTTCTACATTGCATTTGGAGTTATTTGTTTGGTTGCTACTTTGTGACTATTTGATATCCTTCTACATTGTCGACTTCGGATTTTGTGTGCCAACACTCTCTAGATTGTTTGTGCTTTGTGCATGTTGACTCTCTGTTAGTCTGTGCTTTGTTTGCACGTAGACTGTTCTTGCTTCTTGTGACCTAGCATTCTCTAGGACTTGTGATCCAACACTCTCTGGCTACTATGACAACATTTTTGATGAAGATCTTGGTGCCTATCCATTGTTCTTTCTTATGCTCCAGATGCCACTTTGATGATCAAGAATCTTCCATGCCTACCAAGATATATGCTACTATGGAGTATCTACTTGAGGGGGAGTCTTTGAGTGCTTTAGTATTTTAACGTAATGCTGAGGGGTTGAAATTTTTGTAGGGTTTGGTTATCTTTTTATTCTATATATTCTATATGTCTGTCTATTTGCAAGTGACTTGGGATTTTCCCAAGCTCCAACTTGAGGGGGAATATTAGAGTGTCTATTTACTTAAATGTTTACACTTTTACTTAATTTTCTTTTACTCTATTTGTAATATGGGCCCAAGTTTGTCCTAGGCACTTTGGGTTTGGTCTATGTCTGTATACTTCCTCCCTTCTCTTATTTATAGGAAAGGGTGGTTGTCTCCTTTCTTATCAAGCAATAATAGAAAACCTACACGTAAGGGGATATTCCACATCATATCTCATATTCTTCAGGACTGAGACGTCATCAATCACTAGAGAAGATATGTTTGACGTGACCACAAGGAAGGTTGACTCCCCTGATTCCATCGGTAACAAGAACAAGTAGTCTATAGACATTACAATAGTTGCTTCCCCCTTCGATCTCTATGTATAGTGACTTTTGGCAACAGTAGGGGTCTTGTCTTTTCTTGACCTTTGCTCGCAAGGGTGCTGATGCTCAATGACCGCTACATAAACATGTTGTGGTCTTCATGTGTAGTAACTGATTGAAAATCTGTATATAGCAAGGAGGGTTGTGAGTTTACGTAGCCACATAGTTCTTGTCAAAAGAAATTAGAATTTGTTATACAAATCTCAAAAAGGAGTTCAATATGAAGATAAAATAAGCACACAAACATCCACAAAATTGGATGTTATGAGCACCTTGGCGCCCCTGTTGTAAGGTGTAAAGGCCTTGTTGCCGAATTCATTTGTTGTTTTGACGACATGAAGATGAAGATAGACACCTGGTCTGCCATCAAATTGCCTTTTATTGGTAATGAGGATTGTGTTTCAAAGCATGATACTGTTCTACGGTGTTGTATGTGACATACCTAATCCGGTTGTTGAGGTGATGAAGAAACTCATAGCTGATTTCATATGGGGTAGTGGAGGACATGGTGTTGCCTGGGACACACTTGCTCGACTTTTCAAAAAGGGGGGTCTTAATCTTCTTCACCCCAAGAAAATCATCTACACGGGGCAATGTAAAAGACTTGATCATTACCTCAGGGACAAGTCTAATGTTTGGTCATGTTGGATGACCTATAGGTACGACTCACTGCATGATACTGCTAATGTTCACTCATCTCACTACCACAGAAATGGCTTATAATGTCACATTTAGAGGTGTCGGTTGTATCCCAAAAATCGACGCTTAAACCCTTAAATGTTGGTTTAAAGCACAAATCAGAATCTATATGTGAAGATCGGCCAGACATGAGTACCACTTTTTATTTAGCATCGGTTTCTCAATAAGAAACCGACGCCTAAAATTGCCTGCCAAATCCAAGTTTTCCAGTGAAAAAAAAATCCTCCAAAATTTCACATACGGCGTCGGTTATTTACCAACTAACCGACGACTAATGATTTTTCGCGAGACAGAAATTAGGCCCATTTTTGTCGTCAGTTTTCTTTCTATAACTGACGCCGATGTGTGTTCCCGCGCTGTCCCCGCAAAAACTTTTACCCCCCAAATTTCCCAATTGGTGTTGTTTTTAATGACAACTGATGACTTTGGGTCGTAATTCAAAATCTTTTTATTTTGTCAGCATATGTAGATAGACGTCAGTTTTTTAGTTGAAACTGACAACTATGAAGCAACATAGGTGTCGGTTTTTTGTGGCAACCAACGCTTTTGGAGCTTAGGCGTCAGTTTCTAAAACAAATGATGATGATTGTAAACTTAATAGAACCCGTAGAATAGACTCTTCCCCATTCTATGTTTCATCGCATTTCACTAGGGTCTCTGGAAATTTAGTGATTTCGCCACCTACTGCTCCTCCGTCAGCCGTCCCCACCCTCTGTCACCTGCTGCTCCTCTGCCAGCCATCTCGTCCCTGACCTCCGCCACCAACTGGCCATCCTGCGTCACCTGCTGGCCTCCACCGCCTAGGCCTGCTCAGTTCCTACTGATTCGTCGGGAAGCCTCCTGGTTTCTTCTCTACAGGTCGCTACCGCAAGGAGCTTGGAGCCGCCGTTCGTCTGCTCATCTGCTTCTTTCCCCTATCGTTTGCTCGTCTGCTCATCTGCCGCTCATCCACCTGCAACCGCCGTCTGCTCGTCTACCACTAGTGCAAGGAGCTTAGACCTTCCCCTACTTCTATAGGTAAGTAGTTTCATATATATCCCACAATCATCCCCTCTTACTTTGTTTACAATTCTGATTTCAATTATGTTGCTACTTGTACTTTTTTCTAGATAGCTTAGAAGCCAACTAACAGATTGAGTTATCTGCCAATTCTGATTTTTGTTGTTGCTTGCATTGGTATATTGTATTATCAATTTCTACATTGGAAACAAATCTACATGTGGTGGAGGTTGTACTATGTGAAATCACAGGTTGATGATTTTGTGCTTTGAATCCATATTGTATGATCATTGATGATGATAATATTTGCTTTCTCTCTTGATTAACTAATCCAAATGAAATGTGACCTAATGTGCATGTTGCTATATTTGAGATCTAATCTTGTGCACATTTCACCCTAATCTTGTATTAACTATATTACTCAATTATGAATGATAGGATACCTACATTTGTGTGTAATGATTATCTTGATGATGAACCTGCATGTACATTGGAGATGTTGAAATCAATGTTATATAATATGATACCTAGACTAGGGTATGATTAAGACTACAAGATGTTGCTATTGTAAATCAACCTAGGATATGAACAAATCTTATGCTTGCATATATTTGCGCTTCTAATCCTCATGCTTGACCTAATTCCGTAAATTTTGATGCATGTTAAAATAAGATTCAAACTTGTCCATTCTAGCATCATAATTTGATTTGATTATGCACTTTGAACCTTGAAACATGCGTTTTAAAGATACATTGATGTTGAATCTCAAACTTAACTCACATGTGGGTCTTCTACTTCTGAAATGGTTATGTGAACTCCTAAAATGGTAAGATATATTATTCTTTTTGCACCCAAATACCTTGTGAATCATGTATGCGCCCTAAGGTAATTAAATGCCTAAATCTTGACTTGAAATATGACCTAGTATGTATGTTGATATATGAAGCTCTAGTTAAAACTTCAAGATTGACCCCTAATTAATACATTATAATAGAATTGAATCATGCATTTGTGTTGTTGCAGGTGTTGTTGACTTGCTGTTGATTTGCATATATTTCTTCTTCAACCTTCAAGTGAGGTATAATATTCTCACTCTCCCAATGTTCCATTAGGCTCCATTTTGATTCAAATCTTTGATATATAGAATCATGGTTTATTTACTGATTGTTATATACTAACAAGCATGATTAAATGATGTTACACAAAACTTAGGATATGAATAACGAAACTTGGATTGTAGGTATAAGAATGACAACATACATGTATTTGATGGTCTAGAAACCCATCCAAGATTTACTCATTAGGAGTAAATCTTAGATAGTCCCCTGTTTGGGACTGTTCTTGAACACCTAATCTCACTTAGGATGTAAGTGTATAATGTGTATTGGGTTTTCAAGAAAATTTCGATAGCATTTTCCCGTTTGTTCTCTAAGTACATATGTACTTGGAGAATAGTGGGGAAATGTTGCCAAAATTTTCTTGAAAACCTAATACACATTATACACATACTAGTGAGATTAGGTGTTCAAGAATGGGATAGGTGGTACACATTTATTATATATAAGAATGACAACACACGTATTTGTTGGCCAAGAAACTCATCTAAGATTTACTCATTAGGAGTAAATCTTAGATAGTCCCTGGTTTGGGACTGTTCTTGAACACCTAATCTCACTTAGGATGTAAGTGTATAATGTGTATTGGGTTTTCAAGAAAATTTCGGCAACATTTTCCTGTTTGTTCTCTAGGTACATATGTACTTGGAGAACAACGGGGAAATGCTGCCAAAATTTTCTTGAAAACCCAATACACATTATAAACTTACTAGTGAGATTAGTGTTCAAGAATGGGACAGGTGGTACACATTTATTATATATAAGAATGACAACACATGTATTTGTTGGCCTAGAAACCCGTCCAAGATTTACTCATTATGACTAAATCTTGGACAGTCCCCGGTTTGGGACTGTTCTTGAACACCTAATCTCACTTAGGATATTTTAATCATTAATTATATATAAGACCTTAAACCCTAAAGTTTTAACCATAAACTCTAATCTGTTAACCCTAGACCCTAATATTGTTCTAATATATACTTGTTTTCTCTTTGATCATACAATGGATAGATCATGGATGTCCATTCCAAATCGCTACACCCCAGAGTTTATTTCTGGTCTTGATCAGCTTATTAGATTTTCCGAGGAACATAGGAAACAACCTGGAGATAGGTTCTACTGTCCATGTAGGCACTACGGTAACAACTTGAAAGTCAGCACTGGTGATGTAATCAAAAGTCATGTCATGTGCAATGGGATTGTACAAGGCTATACAAAATGGCACTGGCATGGAGAGATTTCAGACCTGAAATCAGTGGATGTCGATAGAAGTGCTTGTGTGGAAGAAGAAATTGCCTCTGATGACGTAGATGTGAACGAACCAGTTCCAGTAGACATCGTTGATGTAATGATGCATAGTTGTGGGGTAGAGAACATCGATCCACCTCCCATGCTTAGAAACATTGTGCATGATGCTGAGATACCATTATACACAGGTTGTAAGTTGACGAAGGTTAGCACTGTGTTGAGATTGTATAAGCTGAAAGCTAACAACAGGTGGAGCGACAAAAGCTTCACGTCATTGTTGTCTTTGTTGAAAGAAATTCTTCCTGAAGGAAACAAGCTGCCAATCTCAACATACCGGTTAAAGAAATTGTTGTGCCCAATGGGAATGGAGGCCAAGAAGATACATGCATGCCTGAATGATTGTGTATTATTTTAAAAGGACTATGTGGATATGAAAGATTGTCCCAAATGTGGTGTGTCAAGGTATCAATTGACGACATCAGGGGAGTCCAAAACTGGTTCTCCTGCCAAGGTGATGTGGTATCTACCTATAATACCACGGTTTCAATGCTTGTTTGCCAATCTGATAGATGCAAAGAATTCGAGGTGGCATGCAGATGTTAAGAACAATAATAATGGGATCCTATGAAATGCATCTGATTCCTCATAGTGGAAGAAGATTTATTTATTGTACCCTAAATTTGGTGAGGAAGTCAGGAATCTAAGACTTGGGCTTTGTACAGATGGGATGAATCTGTACGGGACATTGAGAAGCCAACATAGCACTTAGCCAGTTATGCTTGTTATATACAATCTTCCTCCCTGGTTGTGTATTAAAAATAAGTACGTTATGTTGTCGTTGTTGATATCAGACCCTAAACAAATTAGAAATGATATGAACATTTATTTTGAACCTCTCTGATTGATGACTTGAAGAAACTCTGGGGTGAATGTGTGATGACCTATGATGCTTCATGAAGAGAGACATTTCATTTGCATGCTATGTTGTTTTGCAATGTGAATAACTTTCTAGAATATGGGAATTTGTCTAGATATAGTGTCAAATGATCTAAAGTGTGTCTTATATGTGAAGAGAACACTGATTCAATATGACTAAAACACGGCAGCAAGACTGTATATCTTGGTCATCAAAGGTTTCTTCCAAAATTCCATCTGTATCTCAGGTTGCGCAAAGCATTCAATGGACAAAATGAGGAACAGAGTGCACCTAAACCTATACTAGGGGAGGATGTTTATGAAAGAGTAAAAGACATTGCCAATTAATATGGTAAGAGATCACAATGTACGATGGCCACACAGAGTGACAAATTTTTATTCAAGAAGAAGTCAATATTTTGGGATCTTCCTTATTGGAGTTCTTTGGCAGTCAGGCATTGTATCAATTTCATGCAGGTTGAGTAAAATGTGTGTGATAGTGTCATCGATACTTTGTTGAATTTAGCAGGTAAGACTAAAGATGGGATAAAATCCAAAATGGACCTACGTGAAATGGGAATAAGGACAAAATTAATAGAAGTAGTTAGTAACGATCGGAGAACATACTTACCTCCGGCTTGTTATACGTTGTCTAGAAAGGAGAAGAAAGCTTTTTGTGAATGCTTGGTAAATGTTAAGGTACCACAGGGTTACTCATCCAACATTCGTAGATTGGTTTCAATGAAAGATCTGAAGTTGATAGGTCTTAAATCTCATGATTGTCACACTCTAATGCAACAAATATTGCTCGTGGCAATTCGATCTATATTGCTGAAGCATGTAAGGTTTGCAATCACCAGACTTTGTTTCTTTTTCAACAGTCTATGCAGCAAAGTTATTGACCCTGATACTCTCGATAAATTGCAAAGAGAAGTGGTTGTTACCCAATGTCAACTTGAGATGTATTTTCCTCCTTCGTTCTTTGATATCATGGTACCTCTTGTTGTCCACTTGACTAGGGAAGTGAAAATGTTGGGATCAATTTTCTTGCATTGGATGTATCCCTTTGAACGATACATGAGCATTTTTAAAGGTGATGTTCGAAACCATTATTGGCCTGAAGGGAGTATTATTGAGGGTTATGTGGCGAGAGAAGTTATGGATTTTTGCAATGACTTTCCGAGTGATAATGATGCTCATATTAATGACAAGAATATTGAGGAGCATTTTGGCAAATGAATTTTGGGATCACGGATGAAAGTAATCAACCTTGAGCAGTTGGAACAAGGTCACTTGTATATTTTACACAACATCAATGAAGTGAGTGTTTATATCGAGGAACATACCAATTTCATCAAGAGACAATATCCTCGATCCAATTCAATGTGGCTTGCTAGAGAGCATAACAAGACATTTATTAAGTGGTTTGACGATAAAGTCTTACATTAACTATCTCAAACACCAGATAATCTTACTGAAACTATCAAATGCCTCACCTTTAAACCAAAATTGAATGTTATGTCTTATGAAGGGTTTGACATAAATGGATTCTCATATTACACAAAGCGTCAAGATGATAAGAGTGTCGTCCAAAATAGTGGGGTCACCCTTCAAGCGTCTTCATTCTTTTTTGCAAGTGCAAAGGATAAGAGTCCACGTGAAGCTAAAATGTCGTATTATGGTGTCATTGAAGACATATGGGAGTTTGACTACGTAGATTTTAGAATTCCACTCTTTAAATGTAATTGGGTTGATAACACCAAAGGAGATATAGTTGATGAATTGGGTTTCACATTAGTGAACTTTGAAAAGATTGGTGAGAAGGGTGAACCATTCATATTGGCATCACAAGCGAAACAAGTATTTCATATCGATGATCATGCAAATGATAAATGGTCAGTTGTTCTTCTTGATAAAAGACAGTTCATTGAAGATCCTATAGATAGAACAGTACAATGATAAGTACGATGACTCCAGTCCATTCTCAGTTGGGTTGCCAACACCACCAAATATTGAAGCTAATGATGACTTGTATGTGCGCGGAGATCACAATGAAGGATTATTAATTGATAAAAGATCGTAATATTAGAGGCATGCATGTTTATATTTTTTTATATGTTTTATTTTTCTTAATGTGAACTTTACAATGTGAATTACCTTACAATGTGAATGTGAATTTTACAATGTGAAATTTACAATGTGAATTACTTTACAATGTGAACTTTACAATCTGAATGTGAACTTTCAGATAGCTGAGCATTCATATGATGACAATGTTGATGATTACCGTGAGGGTGAGGACATCAATGTGTTGCTTCACAATATAAGTTTTAAAAATATATCCCGCCTCACATTTATAGTTATATCCAGTAAGTGTGTTTTTTTGTCAAATTTTAGGTTGGTGATGTACCCCCTGAAGAAATTAGGGCACTTGATGAGTAGAAAATAAAAATTGAGAAAGTGAGGAGCATCACAATGATGAACAAGTTACTACAACAAAGTGGCAATGGACCCAAACTGGCTATGGATTTCAATCATGTAGGAAATCCAGTTGGAGTGAACCGCAACTCATTTATTTCATATCTTGGGGTTCTTACTCGCAGCCATTGTAGTCCTATTTTTGAATACTGGCATAGAGTTCCTAAGGGGAAGAAAGACTTTTAAAAAAAAAATTGGCCATTCATTCATCCCGTGGCCGGGGGGTTTCGAACTTGAGACCTCTCGGTCTTACATAAGTACTTTTACCATTTGGGTGCCATTTCTTTGGCAGGGGAAGAAAGACTTAATCTGGAAGGAACTATGCGTGAGTTATCATTATTTGCAATTCTATTTTTGTAGATTACTAATTTTTAGGATACTAGTTAATAGCAATTCAGTTTTGTAGAGTATATTTGATATGGATGAAAAGTTGCATCATAAATGTGTGATGCAATGCTGTGGGAGGGTCCTAAGGAACTATAGGACAAATCTCACCCGAGATTACATACGTGATGCTGAGAAGAGGTTCTTGGTTGATTTCCAATTCTAGACATTGATCACTTTTTGACTAACTCTACACTAATAATTTTTGTTTGTATTCTCTTTAAAAAATAAATTTAGGAAGAAGGCATCCCCTTAGCAATGGAACTTCCTAGACCCCAAATACTGGGAGGAGTTTGTTACCCAAAGAAAAATGGATGAATTCAAGGTATTAAGCGCCACTCCCAATTTAATTAATATACATTCTTATGTATACACCTATTCAAGATTAACCTTTAGTGTTACTAACCAAATCAATGTGCTTACTAACAAGGCTATCAATGATGCTCAAAGAGCAAGGCATGCACTGAATGTGCATGACCACACAATGGTTCCAAGAGGCTATGTAGGTGTTCGCCAAAGACTACAGGCTGAGTATATTGCTCATTCTATTGCTACTAAGAAGTCCTATACTATTGGTCTCGCACCTCTGCCTCACCATGCTATGTGGATAGTTGGGAGGCAAAACAAGAAGGGAGATATAATGAAGCCCGCAACTGCTGAGGCGGCTACAAAAATGATAAAATTAAATTCTTAGAGAAATCGATCGATATTGATTATTGTTATGTTTACTTATCAATTTTGGTTGATGGCGATTAGCGGGACCTCCACGAGCAGAGGAAGGATGGCAAGTTCATCCCTGAGGGTACAAGGGATGAATTGACAGTTGCTCTGGGTAACCCAGAGCATCCTAGACGTGTTAGGGCTACAGGCGCTGGTGTTGGCATCAAAGCATTCTTTGGGCCATCCCAGCACAAACCTGTCCCAAAAGTGGGACTTTCACAGGTTGAGGTAACCTATTCTTTTTTTAGAATGTTATTGCGAAAGAGAACTCAATAATCGATAGCTAGCATTTCTTTTATCCATGTATAGGTAGATAAATTAATTGATAGGAAAGTCCAATAAGCAATGGTGAAGTGGCATGCGTCTCAGATAGCCACTCAGACGGTACCTATGTCGTGCCGTGCTTCTATTACTCCTACTGCAGAGGTTGGGAGTAATCTTGTAGACCCACCACCTAGCACATCCTCTGTAAGTATTTTTATGACATAGTAGCTAGTCTTTGTAGAGGTTGGGAGTTTGTGTATATATACATATAACATTCTTTACGTAAATTTGTAGGGGTTGAAGCCATACCGTCTAAAAAGTCAAGAATATGTCATTGTACAGGCATCGGCTTACCCACCCCATCCAGGGGAAATGTTTCATGGGACTCCAGTACCAGATGGTGCGGCTTGTGTGAGCCCGATAAGTGTAGTCCCCAAATGGAGGGATCTTACATTACCATATGCCCACTCAGATTTTAAAATGCTTGGTGAGGAAGAAGGCGGAGTGATATTGTGGCCCAAAGCGGATGTCGTCTATACTAATATTGTATGCTAAATTTACATTACGTTAATTTGTTAGTGTGTACGTATATATGAGCCAATTGATATGAAATTATATATACTACACAAAAAAGGAAGACACCCGTTATGTCTTGGCCTCCATCTCCACCTCTTGTAGTACCAAGTTGGCTTCCAAAGGACCTACATACCTCGTTAGGTCCTAATTGTAGGGGTATGGCAGATTGGATAGGCGAACATGATCCAAATTGCCCTATAAATGTTACTATTCTGGAGGAAGTTGTAGGTCAATCATACGATAACAATCTATTTATATAAGTATTGTATACATATTAATGCATACATAATACAAGTTTTGCATATGTATTAATGCATACATATTAATGCAGGTCAATCATACGATAACAAGATATTTATACAAGATATTTTGGAGTTGTTTCGTTATGATTGGCTGAACACGTCTATGATAGAGCTGTGGATATGGTGAGATCTTGTTTATAAATCTATATACCTTATTTTATATATGGTGATCTGGTTTCTTATATATTAATGTATACGTAATACATGTTTTGCAACCACTTACACACGATATGTACAGATTTTTCATTTCTCAATGTGGGATTTTTGGTTCCATCTTTGATTAGTCTTGTAGTTAAAAACCCTAGGTCAATTACTTCATACTACTGTGATGTTTTCAAATATTTTGGTAAAAACAAGAAGACAGTGATAATAGCTCCATTCAATGTCGGGTAAGTTTACTTTGCTTATAATTTGGACTTAAGAAAATTACATTTTTATTGTGATTTTTGAGTTATTAATTTATAACTGTCTTACTTCTAGTGATAAGCATTGAAAGTTAGTAGTTATTGTCCCCGAGACGTTCACTGTCTATTATCTAGATCCTACGGGGAAGGAATCGAATATATATGGACACGCAATGAAAATGCCATTATTTTCATGAGAAATGTTTCATATTTTTATATCCGTTAACATATGTTATTACATTACTATTTAATTATGCAATTTAATGTGTTACATTAACATGAGGGGCTTTACAAGAGTACGCCAAAGCTAGAGGAAAGATCCCCAATAAAAAGAACCAGCCACTAGCTTGGCAGAATGTGAAAGTAATTTTCCGACTCCAATGTATATATTATTAATGTGAACTGTGCTTATTTATATTTTTTAATATTTTGTATGTTTCAATTTATAGTGTGCTACACAAGACAACAGTTGGGTATGTGGATACTATGTGATGCAATTTATGAGCATAATTAGCGAACATGCCGCAATGGAAATTGATATCATACATCATGTATTATATGTAGTCTCATTAGATAATATGAAATATATCAATCTTATTATATATTATTAATTACATATACATCATTCTCTTTGCAAGTGTTAAAAACTGACTTTACTATTGGTGAAAAGTTATTAGATGTACATACTCCCTATACGATGGATGAGTTAAATGATGTAAGAGAACAATGGATAGAAGCCCTACAAGTAGTGGGAATTTTTAAATATGATTGGGATAATGACGATGATGAATAAAGAATGATATTTCTAAACTTTATTCTCATAATTATTTTTGTGTGGATGTGAATGACTTTTTATGAATTGCTATATGTGTGAATGTGAAGATGATCAATACATGAATACTTCTACATGTGTCTGAATGTGAAAAGAGATGAAATGAATGGAACTACAGGTTGCTAAATGTGTGTGAAAATGGAGGAAATTTGAAATGGAACTACTGGTTTCTACATATTTGTGATGAAAAATAATATGAATTAAATGTGCTTATACATGTGTGTGAATCACATGATAAATATATAATATTGTCTATCTCATTAATTTTGTAGGTTTGTGGCCTGTTATTGGTTGATATCAATGGATGTTGTAAACCTGTAGTTTAGCACTGAACTACAGGTTCTGCATCCTGCTGACTAGCCGTACAACAGGCCTGCAAACTGATAAGAAAAAAAACCCAGAACATAGGTCTCAGTTATTTGTGTAAAACTGACAACAAAACACATAGGTGTCAGTTGTCTGTGTAAACCCGACGTCTTTATCCCCTTCTGGCGTCGGTTATCCGTAAACCCGACGCCTATTGCGGCCAGGTAACACGGTCGTGCTGGTTAGCACGGCCGTGGCGGATGGGGATATGGCGTCAGTTATTAGTATACAAATCAACGCTGATGGTGTCGGTTATTAGTAGATTCTGACCAGGTACCACGGCCGTGCTGGGTAGCATGACCGTTGTGGTTGTGGATATGGCGTCAGTTACCTATATAAAGCCGACGTTGATGATGCCCTTGCTAGCGCCTTTTTAGTGGCAGGAAGGGGTATGGCATCGGTTGTTACTTAATAAATGACATTTTTAATAAGGTTATCGTGTCGGTTTTTTTTAAGAACCGACGCCGATAGTCCACTTGCTCACGTTTTTTTGGTGGCGGGAAGATTTATGGCGTAGGTTGGGGGACCGAAGCTGAAGGTGTCGACTTTTAGCAGCGCCCACTTGGGTGTCCCTTGGAAACTGACGCTTTAGGCATTAAATAACTGACGCCAAAGGTTATTTCTGTAGTAGTGTTCCAAACATGGAATAGCATGTGTAAACAATGGGAGTGCGCTCCGTCCAAGTATAATGATGATAATATTGATATGATCTACCTTGTCAACCAATAGAGCATACCATGAATCAACAATTAGGGTTGTCAATGGGGAGGGTATGCGGAGGGTAAGGTCTTAAACTTACCCTGATCCTTACCCATCAAGTGTGGCGGGTAAGGGCATGGGTAATTCCTCACTCCACCAATATCTTTACTCTCCCCTTACCCTTATCCTCTTACCCATAGGATAAACGGGGAGGGTAAGGGTAGGTGGGAAGTTTGTGTGTCTATCAAAAAGTTATGTCACTATAAATGACGATAGCTCACCCAACAAATTTAATATAAGATAGTAAGACACCAAGACTACAAATTACCATAAAATATTGTTACACGTCCACATCACCTCTAAAAGCCAAAAAGTATAAAATTGTTCCCACTTAGTACACATGAGGAAACAAGAAATACAGAAATCAAATTCATCTAAGTAGAAATCTTTCAAGAAGTTTTCAAAAAAGATTGGCCTTTCACACCCTTGTATATAGGAAAATTTTGTCTTTGTTAGATGAAAATCTAGATGATTTGTCCCATATTTAGGCCAATTAGTTAGAAGTTATGAACAATGTTTGCACTTTACTTTTGGAATCCCATCAACTTTAACTAAATCATAATGAACTGAAACATGTGAAGTACTTTTCCTAGTACTAGATTTCTCTTCAATCTTGTCGTCACCACCAAATCCATAACCAGAACCTGAACCAGTTCTAGATCCAATCATATCGGCACAAACATCAATACTACTTGCATTTTGTTCTATTTTTTCTTCATCCATGGTCTAGAAGAAAAGAAAATATGGAGTGTATTAAGAAACAAATACAAGGATACATATCTTTCTATCTAGGAATTTCTTCCATAAACAAATGTGGCACGACAATACCAAAATAGGAAGTAGAGGACATAGTGAGGTGAATGTCGGAAGTAGGAACAGCAATATACTCTCTGTGTTCTCGGTTCTTGCAGAACGAATATGATTTCTCATGAAATGGACATTATATAACAGCTACTTGGTATAGTTAGGAAGATAAGAGGGAAGTTGGTCACCTTGCTTTGCCTTCTCTACTTTTTCTCTTCCCATTTTTATGGTATGAAATGTTAATAAAAAATAGTAACAAAGTCAAGGTATTTATTGCACACTCGAGATCTATTACCTTTCCTTTTTTCTCCAACGTTGAATAACTTTGACCCTCTACGGTCTTTGCCCAACATTATTCTTTCTTTTTTCAAAATTTGAATACATTTGACCCTTATCTTCTTTCCTTAGACCAATCATTGTACTTTCCTTCACCAACATTGAATAGATTTGACCCTCTCTTTCCAATCAGTAAACTAATAGATTATCATAATTAATATAATAGAAACGTTTGATTTTCCTTCTAATCTTATATTTTAAATTTAAAGATACCATATATATTTAACAATTATATGTTATATATGATGGTAACTGGTTAGTGGGTATGCGTAATGACTTATCCTTACCCTTATCCAATATAATAATCAATTAGCAGGTAGCAGATAACAGTTTAGGAAATCTCTTACCCTTACCCTTCACCTACAGGATATGGGTAAAGAGTAAATGGGTTAACCCTTACCCATTGACATGCCTATCAACAATGATACTAGTGTGGATATACCCTGGTCCAAGCTACTTTAGAGCAAGTATCACATGCCAAAATGGAGCACCAGTCTCTACATGGTGATGCTCCAGAAACTACCCAACAGAGATAGGACAAATGGATGTGGACTACAAGTGGAGTCACTTTGCCCGCTTTGCCTTGATGACAATGAGAACCATGATTTCATCTCTTTAGTACATGTATATCTCTAAATATGTGTGGTCTATTATATTTCTCAAGAACATCTAGGGTACCCCAACTGCATGTAACCTTCTTGACACCTCAGATTGGCTCTTTCAGAAGTTCAACAAGTATCAAATAGGGAACAATGGTGTCTGCCTTGCTTGTTTTTGCTTTGTTGTATGGGAGGGAAGGAAGGGTGGGATCCATGGGAGGGCTTGTAACAACGAGAATGCCTTAGTTTCTAATGTTACTAATGGCTTGACAGTGATGCTAAGGTTGCGTTTGTTACGTGGTGAATAATGGTGATAGGGAATCATCGTGCAACAAAAATGTTGTTTGTTTTCCATGGCGATAGGGAATCATGGTGAATCCATGGTGAATCTATGGGGAATTTTAATCTGTTTTTATCCCCATGAAAAATCATGGTGAAAGAAATTTTCTTTCAAGACTCCACTACTTATTTAGACAAATGTGCAAAAAAAGTTCTAATAAATATTATTCTTACTTGTGTAGGGTGTTTTTTATATAACAAAATCCCCTCCCCATCACTATAACCATGTAACAAATAATAATTTTTAAGTTTTTCATCATCACCATCCCTATCACTATGCACATGTTACCAAACAACATATTTTATTAATTTCCCTATCACCATCACCATCCCTATCAGCATCACCGTCACCATCACCGTCACCATCACCATCACCATCACCATCACTATCAATTTTACCACCATGTACCAAACACAGCGTAAAGGCCAAGAAAGGCCTTGCCGCCAACCTTTCTATAGAGCTAAACTATATTGGGACTTTTGTAAATAGATACCCCGTGTATATTTTTCTGGTTGTGATTGTCTTCTGATGTAAATATAGGTTTTTGACAATATATTTACCCATTCTAAAGAAAATAGAGGACTCATTTTTTCAGCAAAAAAAGTGTTTTGCTGCACAGATCCATTTTTAATACATAGTAGTAATTAATACTCTTTTTTCATAGAACAATACAATTTTATAAACAACATTCTTCACGAACACAATATACATGTATTGACATGCATAATTCAGTACATTTTCTATAGGTGCTTGATCAATATAATACTCACTTTTAATATACACAATATCAATTATTTTAAGAATGGCTCTCAAGTTTTTAATGTTTGCCGCAAGTTTATTTTCTTTCAATAGGAATGTGCATTGCAAGCGTGAATCCCTTAAATGATGGCGTACATTGCATACACTCTTTTGAAAGCATAGTCGTGACATGAACAACCTTAAAAACCCACATACTACTATTATGGCTTCATAAAAGTTAAATTGGTTGACTGTCTTCTATTATAACAAAAAAATGGATATGAAACGGGTGCAAGTGGGGGTACTGTGTATCACTACTCTGTTTTCAAAGAAAAATTCTATACATAACTAGAGACACACCCGACCACCTACCCAGGCATGGGAATCTGTTAAAGGCTGTCAGGCATGGGGACGGGTATCAGTCAGTCCAATTTTTCTGCGGCAATCAATTTCTTTCTACAAACAAAAAGATGAGAGAAGTATAGGAAAAAAGATAAAAGAAAAAATTGTTTTGCTCATAACTCTTAATGCACGATGAATTTTTTCATAAAATAAAAATTAATAAATTTCTTATAAAATATATTTTCTAACAAGACTAATCATGACATATTTTAGAAAAGAAAAAAATATAAAATATATACATACGTCTTTTATCTTTCGTACTCTACACATTAATATTGTATATCTCTCTTCCATCTGTCTTACTTTTTTCCTCTCTCACACTGTACAATTCGTCGTAAGAATTGTACGTATTCGTCTCTCATCCAGTAAAAATGTGTATATTCTTTTCTTTATGTTTACTTCTTTCTCTCTCTCATACCGTACGTCTCATACCGTAAGTCTATGTTTACTTCTTTTTATCTCTCATATGGTACGTCTCGTACTTTTCCTCTCTCGTATTCTACGTATCTATGTTTTACTTCTTTCATATCGTAAGTCTCTCATACAATACTAATATGTATTTTTCTTTTTTACCATATTTTACTTCTTTTCCTTTGTTGTATGTGATTAGTATGTATTTTTTTTTGTAAAATGTGTTTGTTAGTACAATAATTCTTGAACGTAATTTTGACAAAAGTTACATAAAAAAAGAGTGGTTGCTAATATTTTTTTGTATCACAAAATGTGAATGTTAGTATTGTACTTCTTGTACAATGTTGATGTTATTATTGTAACGTGATCTTGTAATGTACGTGGAATTGTTACACACTGTACGGTTGGAAAGATATCAAATATAACGATATGGTATACTTAAGTATGCTAATGGAATACAACATATTGAACTAGAAAAATTATGCTTAATGTAGTAAAGGTAAGTCTAATCCAACAAATAAGGTGTTTAATGTATCTACAATAACAAATACAAACATGTCTTGTAGGAAGATTATCAAATGATGTTAGTAATGTATATCTCGTATTGTACATCATATTGTACGTCTTGTACTGTACGTCATATTGTACGTCTTGTACTGTACAACTTGTATTGTACATCGTACTGTACATCTTGTATTGTACGTCATACTGTAGATCTTGTATTATTTGTCATACTATACGCCATACTATATACCTTATATTGTTTGTCGTATTGTACACTTTGTACTGTACGTCTTGTATTGTATGAGATATTTAAATGTGTGTTAGTATTGTACACCGATAAAATTACATATCATATATATAATGAAAATTTGAAAGTTTTGTTGTTATGTGTTAGTACAGTACGACACAAAAGTTGAGTATTATATATATGATAAAAGTTTATAAGCCGTGTTATCTCATGTTAATACTGTATGTCTCGTACATCTCGTATTGTACGTGTTTGCTTCTGGTACAACACTAATATGTATCTCTAATTTCTCAATGTTCTACTTTTTTTCCTCTCTCATACCGTACACCTCTTAGAAATTATAAGTTTTTGTTTCTCATTCAGTACTAATGCACTTCTCTCTTTTCTATGTCCTACATTATTTCTCTGTCGTACCGTACGTCTTGTATTGTATGTATAAATCTCATACCATAGTAATATTTACATCTCTGTAATCTATGTCCTATTATTTTCCCTCCTATTCTTTTATACATGACATGTCTCGTATTGTACTAATAAGATCATCAAATTATGTATTGTTGTTATGTCTCGTACGGTACCTCTAGTACTGTACGTCTACTACTATACTTTTTATTACAAAATATAGTTGTTAGTATTGTACTTCTTTGTAGATTGTGTGTGTATCCTTATATATAATTTTTGTCAAACACTATATTCTGAATTTATGCAAAAATTAATATAAATGATAAAATGTACAATAATTACGGATTTGTTAGAAAATTTTGATTGTGAAAAACAAGGAGGCAATTAGTACTGTACGAATGTGAATGCTTTTAAAAAATAGAATGTGATTGTTAGTTTTGTACTTCTAGTAGTAATTTGTATTACAAATTTGACAACAAGTACTGTACTTTTTATAGAATGTACGAGTATCCTTGTATATGATTTTTGTCAAACGTTACGTTTTGAATGTATGTAAAAATTAATATAAATGATAAAATATACAATAATTATGAATTTATGACATAATAAAGAATATGAAAAAATAAAGTGACAATAAGTATTGTACATGAACGGTCAATCTGAGTACAATATCTGAAAATCTACTGTACTTATGTATACATCTTTCCTCTCTTTATATACTTCAAATATTATTTTTTTTAAATATATCAACATTGGTCTTGATAGAAAAGTATTTTTCATAAGGAATCTGATACTTTTTATTTTGAAAAAAAATTCATTCAGAATTAAAAGTTATGAGTAAAATTATTTTCTCTCTCTTCTTTTTATTCTCCTCTTTATCTTTACAGTGCCCTGCTGCTGTTTTGTACATGAGAAATAATTCTCGAGGAATCAGGTTGCTTCCCAGGGATGTAGATCGGTGAGTATAGGTGGCTCTTTTTTCAAATTTTGCTGCAGTTTTTTCATTTAATAGTAATGTGGGTTGCATGTTGGAACCCATTAAAGGGTGTTGTGCATTGTACATTGCATGCACGTTTTTTAAAAGAGCACTCTTGATGAATAATTTTGGAAACCCACATGTTGTTGTTAAGGCTGCATGAACATTAAATTAATTAATTGACTTTTTGATAGACCTCAAAAAGGAATATAGAAACGGGTGCAACGAGTAGTATGTATCACATATTAGTTTCAATCCAAATCCCACCCCTTGATCCTGCATCTTATATATTCTATCGGCTAAAACAAAGGGTTTGTATTCCACAGCCAAACCCTTACCAACCGGCGGCCAATTCCCCTTCCATCTTCGTAGTTGGTAGCCGGCGTCGTAGACGAGGAAAACAACCGGACATCAACAACCTCAATCAGCACAATGCAACTGATTTTTTTGGATTCGACATTCTCTATTATGACTATATTTGTATATTTAATTATTCAATGGACTGTATCAAAATGGATTATAAAGAACTAGATGCAACTGATTTTTTTGGATTCGACATTCTCTATTATGACTATATTTATATATTTAATTATTCAGTGGACTATATCAAAATAGATTATAAAGAAATAGATGGGAGACATGAAACAAACTGCATTGTCAGTCCTTTTTAGATGGCAAACTCAATCCTTCGAAACACTATATTTATAGACTTGGGAGTCATAAAATTGATATGCATATTTTTTTTAACCTTCTTGAAGAGCTTCACCATCTCATTCACCTAGAATAAGCACCCCCTTTTTAACCCACCAAGGGAGAAACTCATGTTAGAGCCCAAGGCTCGATCCTCTCATATTTGGTTTGCGGTATTCTCAGTAGAATAGGATTATAATCCCATTACAATTTCAAATCGCATGTTTGGTTGCGTAAAAATAACATAAATATTCTAATCCATTGGAAACATGATTCCCATCCGAGAAGGACTTTTGAATTCCGCACCCCCTAAGTATTTTGCGGTATAAAGAGCTTTCTTAAATAAACAACACGTTTGTGTTATGGTGGTTGTCAATGGTGAGTCTCATTATGTATTATTCTATACAATTGCTGAATATAACAATATTAAAACTTGCTGCCAGCACTACGATCAAGAGGCCAGTTTTTTTTTAACTTTCTTGATATTGTTGCTCTAGTCATCTATCAACACACCAGCACGACCTTTCGGCTCAAAAGGTACTCGCTTTCTTCTTCCTTGCATCAATTAAATTTTAGAAATAAAAAACTACAAATGTGTTTGCTTTCTCCCTCTTTATTATTCAGAAATTCAAAGCAGCATGATTTGATACATAACTACAACTGCTTTAGTTGGTGTCATTTTGAGTCTTATCCTGCTTTGCATCCAAACATAGGATGGTATCAACAAAAAGCCCATCCTTCACATGTACCTACTTATCCCATCCTCTGGAAAAGTCACATCTTATCCTTTCTTGCAATCCAAACATGCACAGATCCATTTTTAATACATAGTAATATGTAGTACTCAATACTATTTTATAAACAACATTCTTCACGAACACAATATACATGTATTGACATGCATAATTCAATACATTTTCTATAGGTGCTTGATCAATATAATACTCACTTTTAATATACACAATATCAGTCATTTTAAAAATGGTTCTCAAGTTTTTAATGTTTGCCGCAATTTTATTTTCTTTTAATAGTAATGTGTGTTGCAAGTGTGAATCCATTAAATGACGTCGTACATTGCATACACTCTTTTGAAAGCACAGCCATCACATGAACAACCTTGAAAACCCATATACTAGTATTATGGTTGCATAAAAGTTAAATTGGTAGACTGTCTTCTATTATACCAAAAAAATGGATATGAAACAGGTGCAAGTGGGGGTACCGTGTATCACAGACTCTTTTTTCAAATTTTGCTGTAGTTTTTTCATTTAGAGTCACGCTACCCATGCCCTCTCTCCCACCCGGGTGCCCACCCGGTTGTTGGGAGGCGGGTGCTGCTCCTGATGTGGCTGAATTGTCTAAATTAAAACAAAAAAGGAAATTAAAAGATGAGAGAGAAAACTGTTTTTTTCATAACTTTCAATTATGAATGAATTTTTTTACGAAATAAAAAGCATTACATTCCTTATAAAAAATACTTTCTAACTAGATCAATGTTGATATATTTTGGAGTAATAATAATATGAGAAAAATATAATATTCGTATTTCAAGGTACAATACCTATGCTTTGGGGTACAGTAATTGTGTTTTGAGGTACAATACGTCATATACAAACATTCATGTTGTTGTTATAGAATTCCGTAGGTATTGTGTGCTTATGTTTCTAGTCCAATTATACAATTTTGCATGCTTTTATGATTTGTTAGGTACTGTACTTATGCTTGAGTAACTGAGTTTAAATAAAGAAGTGGGTACCGTACTTATAGATGCATCTTATAGCTCATCTCTTGAGCTGATGTGCATTGTACTTTTGAGATCATTAATAAGTGGGTGTTCAACTTATGTCTGCATTTTGAAATAAATATTTTCCTAGATGACCAATATTGCTATGAGATTTTGTAGGTACTGTGCTTATGCTTCTAGACAAGTTATGCAATGATGCTTGATTTTGTAATTTGTTAGGTACTGTACTTATGCTTGAATAAATGAGTTAAAATTAACAAGTGAGTACAGTACTTGTGGTTGCATTTTATAGTTGGTTCTTGATCTGATGTGCATTTTACTTTTGACATCATTAACAAGTGGGTACTCAACTTATGTTTGTATTTTGTATAAAAAAATTTATCCAGATGATAAATGTTGCTATGGCATTTCGTAAGTACTGTACTTATGCTTCTAGATCAATTATACAGTTATGTTTGGTTTATAATTTGTTAGTTACTGTACTTATGCGTCAGTAATTGAGTTGAAATTAACAAGTGGGTACAATACTTATGGTTGCATTTTATATGTGATTCTTGATCTGATGTGCATTGTACTTTTGAGGTCATTGACAAGTGAGTACTCAACTTATATCTGCATTTTGTAAAACAAATTATCCAGATGACTAATGTTGATATGCGATTCCATAGGTATTGTACTTGTACTTCTATATTAGTTATACAATTATGTTTGGTTTTGTAATATGGTAGATACTGTACTTATACTTGAGTATTAACAAGTAGATACAGTATTTATGGATCTATAAATACAGTACTCACGAGTACGGTTGATCCTCTTTAATTTAAAAGTACAATACTCACGAGTATTGTGTATCTGTACCCAGAACATGTGTATGGTATCCTAATATATGGTATTATATTTCTCGCGTATTATCATTATTTCAAAAAATGTCAACACTAGTCTCGTTGAAAAGTATTTTCTACAAGAATTCTAATGCAATTTATTTCATCGATTAATACGTTCCGGATTGAAAGTTATGGACAAAAACATTTTTACTTTCTTCTACTTCTCTCATCCTTTATTGTTTTAATTGTTGTTGACAGCTAACGCAGCATGTAGTTGGCGCATCACGAGGCCAGTCCCGAGGATCGGGTAGGCTCCCGGGGATGTGGCCAGTTATATGTAGAATTTTCCTTCATTTAATAGTAATGTGGGTTGCATGTTGGAACCCATTATAGGGTGTTGTGCATTGTACATTGCATGCACGTTTTTGAAAACAGCGCTCTTGATGAATAATTTTGGAAACCTACATGTTGTTGTTAAGGCTGCATGAACATTAAATTAATTAATTGACTTTTTGGTAGACCTCAAAAAGGAATATAGAAACGGGTGCAACTGGAGTAAGTATGTATCACATATTAATTTCAATCCAAATCCCTCCCCTTGATCCTGCATCTTATATATTCTATCGGCTAAAACAAAGGGTTTGTATTCCACAGCCAAACCCTTACCAACCGGCGGCGAATTCCCCTTCCATCTTCGTAGTTGGTAGCCGGCGCCGTAGACGAGGAAAACAACCGGACATCAACAACCTCAATCAGCACAATGCGCTTGGCCACCGCTTTTTGCGGCTTATCACGTGGCATCACGAAACATTACTGGATATATACATGTGAGGATGTCGCGGGCAGAAGATTGGGTGGCGCAGCGCTTTTCGAACCTGATGGCAGGGACAGGCTGCATCCGCATCCTAAACCTTCCTTGCGCCCCACCTAAAGAAGAGCGGTCAGCAAGCATGGAGTACAATCATCACACAGGCAAATATAGAGTTATTCAGATGCACAAACCAGATTCAGGTTTTGCATCATGGGCTTGTGCGATGTACACCCTTGGAGGCGATGCGACATGGGTAGAGGCACCTTCCCCGCCAGACTTTGATATCGACAAAGACCACCCACCCGTTTTCGCCAATAGTGGGCACCATTGGCTGAGGTGTGTTTGGGACTGCCGGATAGAGGTCCTTGCCTTCAATGCTGATGATAGAAGTTACCACATGATAGAGTTAAAGAGCAGTAGGGACAGGTCTGAATACTCTGATGATATAAGCATGTTCTTAGATAAAAATTCAGGAAATGTGTGCCTCATGTTACTTCTTTCTAAAACATCTTTAAAGAAAATATCACACAAACGGTTCCTAAAGTTACAACACAGGTGCATGAGTCGAGGCATCATGCCTGCCGAGTTGTGGATGTTGGAAGCATCTGTTAATGCCACAGAAGATTTGAACAACAGTTACACTTTTACATGGGTAAAGAGGTGGCAAGGCTACTTGCCAAACACAGCGAGACGCATAATATGGATGGAGAGTCATAAGGTGGTGTTTCCTATGAGTGCTGATGTTGTTGCTTGGTTTGATCTTAACAGTAGCAAAGTGCGAATTGTGGGTAAAGATTGCTGTTGCGGCGATGCATCCATGGCTGTTCATGGTGATTACTTTGCTTCGACCGAGATACTTCATGAGGAACGTAGAATTATTGCTTCAAAACACACATGATGGATCATCAAATTGTTTCTACAACCTAGATTAAGATGTTACTTTTCTTATGCTCTGTTTGAGATGGATCGAACAAGTTCAAGGTATTTTGATTGCTTACACTTACTGCATTGTGTGCTGGAATATGAATTCACTTATGCATACTTTATGTTATGCTATGGTACAGCCATACTAGCTATATTATTTCGCAGTAAGGATTGCATGTTTGGTGGGTGCAAAAGATTTTAGAATCAGAAGTGAGATTTGGAATGGAAGGACATAAGTAGGAATAGAAGCTATAATATATGTTCTTTAGGTCGTTTGAGATCTGCGTATTGTATTTATTATGTATGATACAAACTGCATATTCTCAAGTCTTCTTCCTAAGTATTTGATATACAATCCATTTTAGGTCCAATGTGATGGTATTATAATACAAAATAATATATCCCGATTTGCACCCACTATGTCATTAGCATAGATAAAATAAACTATACTAATATTATAATATAATATAAGATATACTAATAGCACTAATAGTGCTATTAGATGAATATGACATTAGCATAGATAAAACAAAGTATACTAATTGTAAAACAAGTTCAAGGTATTTTGATTGCTTACACTTTCTGCATTGTGTGCTGGAATATGAATTCACTTATGCATACTTTATGTTATGCTATGGTACAACCATACTAGCTATACTATTTCGCAGTGAGGATTGCATGTTTGGTAGGTGCAAAAGATTTTAGAAGTGAGATTTTGAATGGAAGGACATAAGTAAGAATAGAAGCTATAATATATGTTCTTTAGGTCGTTTGAGATATGCGTATTGTATTTATTATGTATGATTGAAGACACTAGATGGATATACAAACTGCATATTCTCAAGTCTTCTTCCTAAGTATTTGATATAGAATCCATTTTAGGTCCAATGTGATGGTATTATAATACAAAATGATATATCCCGATTTGCACCCACTATGTCATTAGCATAGATATAATAAACTATACTAATATTATAATATAATATAAGATATACTAATAGCACTAATAGTGCAATTAGATGAATATGACATTAGCATAGATAAAACAAAGTATACTAATTATAATAGTGATTGGAATTGAGTGTGCTGTGGAAAGTCAAGAGTTTGAGAGCAATACGTGCCCCCAGTCTTGTAGTTGTAGAAACTAATTTTCTAAGAAAACACATCATATAGTTCCGACAAAAGGTTAGCCAACGCCTCATTTGAGACATTAACTGGCCGCCACAAACATGGTGGGAGAATCCCAAAGTGTAGATTGGAAATATAGCTCATATGTGCAACGGTTTGCGTCATAGTTGCAGCCTGATGTCCAATTGCATTAATTGAGTATTTGGGAGCGGTTCCCAGCGGTTGGGTAGTGACCATTAATCACTACCAGCCCAAATTATGAAAAGAACGATTTTACTAAAAGCGATATTGTTGTCCGCTTTCATATTCAGTTACTACTCCCACAATTAGTGCCGAATGGAGACCATTAAAGATGCAGTAATGGGTTTCCAGCATGCGAAGAACACGCCAATAATCATCTTCGTGACAAGCACTAATTTTATCTCGAAGGTTGGGTGAGGCATAGGCCTCACCTGGCCCTAATGTGGCTCTACCACTTGGTTTGACCTAATCATACTAGGAATGTAACCAGACCTGACTCAAGTTGCTGTTCTGATAGATATTGTGGTTACTTCGCTTTTTTCACCTTTCTAGGTCTTGACTAGAGTCTAATTGACTCCATTAGGTTATAATAGAGCTCTGAATTAGATACGTGAATGTTATTTAATTAGGTGCATCAATTTTAGAATGGATTTTGATATCGACATGGGTAGAGGCACCTTCCCCGCCAGACACAGCCAGACGCATAATATGGATGGAGAGTCATAAGGTGGTGTTTCCTATGAGTGTTGATGTTGTTGCTGTTGCGGCGAGGCATCCATGGTTGTTCATGGTGATTACTTTGCTTCGACCGAGATACTTCATGAGGAATGTAGAATTATTGCTTCAAAACACACATGATGGATCATCAAATTGTTTCTACAACCTAGGTTAAGATGTTCCTTTTCTTATGCTTTGTTTGACATGGATAGAACAAGTTCAAGGTATTTTGATTGCTTACACTTTCTGCATTGTGTGCTGGAATATGAATTCACTTATGCATACTTTATGTTATGCTATGGTACAACCATACTAGCTATACTATTTCGCAGTGAGGATTGCATGTTTGGCGGGTGCAAAAGATTTTAGAATCAGAAGTGAGATTTGGAATGGAAGGACATAAGTAAGAATAGAAGCTATAATATATGTTCTTTAGGTCGTTTGAGATCTGTGTATTGTATTTATTATGTATGATTGAAGACACTAGATGGATATATAAACTGCATATTCTCAACTCTTCTTCCTAAGTATTTGATATACAATCTGTTTTATGTCCAATGTGATGGTATTATAATACAAAATGATATATTCTGATTTCCACCCACTATTGCATTAGCATAGATAAAATAAACTATACTAATATTATAATATAATATAAGATATACTAATAGATGAATATGACATTAGTATAGATAAAACAAAGTATACTAATTATAACAGTGATTGGAATTGAGTGTGCCGTGGAAAGTCAAGAGTTTGAGAGCAATACTTGCCTAATGCCTTCTAGTTGTAGAAACTAATTTTCCAAGAAAACACATCATATAGTTCTGACAAAAGGTTAGCCAACGCCTCATTTGAGACATTAACTGGCCGCCACAAACATGGTGGGAGAATCCCAAAGTGTAGATTGGAAATATAGCTCGTATGTGCAACGATTTGTTGTCATAGTTGCAGCCCGATGTCCAATTGCATTAATTGGGTATTTGGGTGCGGTTCCCAACGGTTGGGTAGTGACCATTAATCACTACCAGCCCAAATTGTGAAAAGAACGATTTTACTGAAAGCGATATTGATGGACACTTTCATATATAGTTACTACTCCCACAAATAGCGCCAAATAGAGATCATAAAAGATGCAGTAATGGGTTTCCAGCATGCGAAGAGCACGCCAATAATCATCTTGGCAACAACCAATAATTTTATCTCGAAGGTTGGGTGAGGCACATGCCTCACCTGGCCCTAATGTGGCTCTGCCACTTGGTTTGACCTAATCATACTAGGAATGTAACCAGACCTGACTCAAGTTGATGATATTCTGATAGATGTTGTTGTTACTTTGCTTTTTTCACCTTTTTAGGTCTTGATTAGAGTCTAATTGACTCCATTAGGTTATAATAGAGCTCTGAATTAGATACACAAATTTTATTTAATTAGGTGCATCAATTTTGGAATGTATTTTTTCAAAGGTCCACTTCTTTTTGTTTGATAGTAAGTACTAAATGGACATGCTAGCTTCAGATTCTCAAGTTTCCTTGATGATTTTTTTTTAAATTATATGAAAATGCTTTTTGAGGAGAACAGACCTGAATACTCTGACCATATAGTTAAACAAGGAGTTTGGGAATGAGTGCCTCATGCATCTGCCTTCTAAAAGACCTTAAAAAAAACTTTTACACAAATTCCCTAGAGATAGCGCACAAATGCATGAGTTGTGGTATTATGTTTCTCGAGTCGTGCATGTTGGAAGCTGTTAAGAATTCCATATATGATGTCATCATGTTATGCGATAATATTGTTGAAGCGTTGGATGGGATACATACCAAACATAGCCAGATAGATAATTTTGATAGAGAGCCATTTGGTGGTATTTCCTATGCATTGAAATGATGTTGCCTGGTAAAATCTTAGGAGTGCCGAGTTTTGAATTTGTGGGTAAAAATTGTCATTGTGATGCCGAATCCATGGTTGTGTATGGTGATTACTTGAATTCAGATGAGATCTTTCGATAATATCATATAATTATTTCTTCAAAACGTAGATGATTAGTAACCAACTTGAGCATACCTCTTGAATTTAAGATATTGCTATTTTCTTTGTTTGATATTGATAAGGTATAATTATTGGCTTGGATCCAAATCTCTTTTAAGAAAATTAATGTAGTTTCTTGCATACGTGCATCTCTAAATAATAAGGAATGATAAAATAAAAATTCATGTCAAGAATTTAATTTCTCCATCATAATTGGTGCACATCATTAATTAAGATTTCTTTACAAGTCATTTGTAGTTGATTTACATAGAGTTATTGGCCTTCAATGTTGGTGTTAAGGGCTACTAGATGATAGAGTCAAAGAGTAGGAGGGAGATGTTCGAACACTGTAACAATTTAGGGCATATTTGGTTGGGATGAAAACCAAATGGATATATTTGTTTTTTAATGCTACTTATGTTAGGTTAGATGATGTTGCAAGATAATTATGAAAAGAAAAACCCACATGAATGCAAATTTGTATGTGAATCATTACAAATAGACTACACTAGTTTTGGGCGCAGTCCAATTTTCCAGCTCCACTGATGTTATTTGATCTAGTTGTTGCTTGCCTCTCTATATGCATGTTTCACAACTCCAACTACAAACATCTACGTGTCGGGAAATGTGGTTTTTACTGCACTAACAATTTGACCTAGGGATAAAATCCCTAGACTTTTGCCAAAACAACATGCAAAAATACCACATGTAAGCAAACGGGGTCTTACCGTAGTATAGTTAAGGATCAAATTCTAAGAGACAACATTTTTAAGAATCTTTTAGTTTATATCCAGTTGAACCAAGACTAAAATTTGGAACCATAATTGATTGGGTTTGATTCAACTAAATGCAAGGAAAATAAAAGAGAAGAACAAAAACAATGTCTAGATTAATGATGGAAGTCATTGGGGTAGAATTGGGTTTCACCACTGTTGCATGCACAAGCACATCCAAAACAATTTTAGGCAATATATAATCATTCAACTAGATCAAAAGCAAGATCTACCTGTTAGGCGTGGGAAATAACATAGATATCCATGTGAGTTTGATGTCTCGTCACTCACAGGTCATGTACCTACTGCTCCATAGATGTCCCTTCAGAAGTTCTTGTCCCAGCATCAACCAAGTTAATCGACATTCAAAACCTAAGTATTGAAATTCCCACAACATAGGAATATAATAAATCATACAAAGTAGGTGATTAATCCCCAAAGCATGCACTAAACAATTAACATCAAAATGAAAAGTTATATACAAGTCATTGAATGTCAAAATATGGGCATGTAAACATGGGCAATGAGGGTAGTCCCCACACCCTAACGAGATGGACTACTCCCTCCTTATGACAAAAAAAAGAGAAAATAAGAGAGAAGGAAGAATCAACCAAGGTCATGGTGAAGAAGATGATTGTGTCTCGATGGAACATGGGTCTGCTACTCTGATAATGTGGCTGATCTGGAGGAGGAAGGGAGGAACACCAAGGGCATGCATGGATGATCTTCTTCTTTTCTCCCTCTCTCTCTTCTTGTACTCTAGTTCACCAGTGAAGGAATGGTAGATGGATGGTGGATCAAAGACTCCAGGAGGTGTCTATGGCAGTGTAGATGGAGTGTATGCCAATGGAGTCTGTCTTCTTTAGATGGGCACAGAGCGACAGCCTTGCAGCATAACGGAGTAGAGAAGAAATCTCCCAAAATGGGGGAGGTAGTGTGCTATTTAGAGGTTGTGTGGTATGAAGCAACAATCTCCTATCGTTCAATGAAATCTAGAGTTTTGTCTGGAGGGATTCTTGTCGGGCACTAGGAGTGAAGTAATCCCATCAGTCACTGGGGAATCATCAGGAGTTGGGGTGCCATCAGGCATCGTGGTGCAGGCTCGTCTTTAGATAACGAGGTATAGAATGGCCTTTGGGCAATGAATCTACGTCTTTGTCAGTCTACACCTTGTTGTCTCATCGGGCACCAAGGGTACGGGTCGTCTATCGCATCTTGAGAATCCAGTCCCATCGGTTGATGGAGGTGTCTATTTTTCAAGAAGAAGGAGTTGAGACTTCATTTAGCATCCTAGGTCAGTGCAGTTGTCGAGGTCTAGATTTTGGCAATCAACGACTACACTGGATTCTTAGTGGTCGACCGCTACATAGGGTTTTCATCAGTCAACATTGATGCAGCTTAGGAACAAGCCCACCCTTGAGAGGGGGGTATTACTATAGATTATTGATCATGCTTTGATGAAACTTCTAAACAATGAGGATGTTGACTGATGAAAGAATTGACCATCAAAATTAATGTCTAAAATATGAAAAGTTTCTTGGGCTCGTTACTCAATTAGCAGGACCACTGTGGCCTAAACTGGTGCACATAATGTGAAGCTTGACCATGCCATGAAAAGCAATGGATTTGATCAAAAACCTAACTATTTACATAAAATTTAGAAAATCTATAAGAAGGAAAATTTAGAGGTAAATTTGGGAATTGAGGGTAAAGTTGAGCTAAGGATACAACTAAAATTAAGATGAACATGTATTCATCGTTGGACATTCAACTGCCTATTAGCAATTGAAAGCATATTGAAACACTCAATTTTTGCAATTCCCAACCAAATAAACTATGTTGTAGTTGCATTTTGTGTTTCTTATTTTGTGTTTTCTATTTCTTTATGGTTTTGCAAGTATATAGAACCAAACTAGCCCTTAAGTATGTTCTTAGTCAAGGATACATGATATGCGTGCATCATGTTGCTTCCTTTTAAAAAAACCCTAAAGACAATATCAAACAAAAGGTTGCTATAGATAGAGCACATGTTCATCAGTCATGGCATTATACTTGTTGATTTGTGGATGTTGGAAGTTGTTGCTAATTCCATAGAAGATTCCAACTATAGTTGTCCATTAACATGGGTGAAAAGGTGAGAAGTCTACTTGTCAAGCACATCAATATGTATAATATGTAAGGAGAGCTATATGTTGGTGTTTCGTAAGAATGTTGACGCCATTGCATGTTGATCTTGACATTGTAGATTCTGGGTAAAAATAGTTGTCATGCAAAGACATCCATGTATGTATACAGTGATTATTTGTCATTAATGGAGATATTGTTGGAAGAACTTAGAAATATTCCTTCCTAAAATAGATGATGGGTGACCAAATTAGATTCTAAAACCTAGGTAAATTTTTTTTTTATGCTCTATTAGGGATAGATAGGCTAAGTTTGAAGGGATTTGGTTACCTTGGATCCCACTTGTTGTATCAAAGCAATTTACATTGTTTGATTTTGTGTGTAGTAAGATGAATGCACTTAACATACATAATACACTATGGTACAACCATACTAGAAAAACATATTTGGTGGTTTCATAAGATTTTAAAGTGAGTTTTTTAAAGGAAGGTCATAAATAAGAAAACAAGCTAGAACATTTTTTTCCCTTTACATTGTTCAGATCTACATATTGTTTTTGTTTTGCTTTGCTAAAGATACTTAATGGATTTTTGAGTTATATGGTCTCAAGACTTCTTCTTGAGTTTTCATTAGTTGTGTGGACACTCTAAGAAAATTATGGGTAAGGATTGTTGTTTAAGAAAATAATCCATGGTCATTTATGATGATGATTTGCTTAGGCAAAAGTACACTATTATCCACATATTGACAAGACATGTCCATGAAATTTTCCATTTTTGCTAGAATCATGATTTTTATTTCCATGTCATTTGTAGTTTTTTGCATTTGTGTTTGTTCAAATTATTGGATTTATATATGCATATGCATTCTTCTTAGATACATTGTTTACATTAGAAAATACCTATAGAAAAAAACTAAGACCATGTTTGGTAGGTGTATACATTTATTTGGTATTGTTGAACTCCTCCTATGTATTTCCACATTGGCAGTTGATAGAGTAAACCCCAAGACATGTATTATGCTTGTTGGAAAACCCCATCTAAAACATAGTAGTGTGTACTTCCATCTATGATTCCTTGAATATGTTAACCATTTTTATTCATCATTCAAAAATATAAAGGAAATACAAAACTTATTTTCCCACCAAGTATTTGGTTATTACAAGGTTAAACTTTCCATCAAAGTATCTATTTTTTTAAATGTTTATTTTTCCACCAAGTATTTTGGCTAGGAAACCATAAGGTGGTTCTCCCTATGCATGAATATGGTGCTGTCTAGAGAACATAGTTGTTTCTTCCCAACAAGTATGAATAATGACCATCTTGAGTCTACTATACAGACTGAATATATTGTTATATTTAGTAACTTACAAGAGAATAAGATTTTTTATAATGATAAACAGATCAATAGTGGAAGCTCATTGGGTTTCAAAATTTATTAGATACAAGATTATTTGCATCAAAGTCATTTTCACTTGCTTTTCATTATATGCACACAAATAAATTTAAATTATACATTCATTTCTTTTCATTAGTACAACCATACTTGCTCATTTATCTCAAATAGAATGTGGAGGGTGATTTTAGAAGGACACTTTCCATATATTCACTTTTATTTGTTTGGTTAGGTTCAAGGTAGTAAATCACTACTAAAAAAGGTTTTCGTGAAGGATAATTATGTGGAATAAAATTCTTTCATAAACAATGACCAATTGTGAAGGCATAGGTTTAATAAACAAAGACAAATCTTCATCTAAAATCTTATGTGAATTTCCATTTTTATTTAAGGAAATAGTCCCTAAAATTTAGACTGGATGACCAATTATCCTTCACAAATACTTATGAGCAATGTTTCCATTTACTTTCTTTCTCATTAACAATTATCTAACTCATCTTCCCAAAATCGCACAACTCACTATCCCCTCAATCAAACCACCTGTTTCCCATAGATCCCACCACTCAATTCACTTCTTCTATATAGATGTTTTGCACACAGGCGGCTGCTTTCGTGTTTTCTTCTTCAAGTCATCTTTCCACCGATCGCATCCCCTTTGAGGATAATGTCTCCCATGTGTGTTACCACCAACCACTTCCTTCCCATATCTACGCTAACTCTTGATGCTTGAAAGAGATGAAGACTCTACCTTATTCAAAAATCCATCTAGATATTGCTCAAGTCACATCTAGTCACTTGTTTCTTCAATTATTGTTGACAACAAAATAGGGAGTTGGTAAAGTGGTGTTGGTCTACATGTCATAGTGGTGGATAATGTTGGGTCTGTATGCATTTAGTTTTGCTATTTATCTAGATTGGTTTGCTCAATCTCTATTCTTTCAACACCTTCTCAATGGTGATTGTGACCATCCATATAGCCTACTATTTATCTATAATTTCCTATGCTCATTTTTTCCCATCCCTTTTCCCTAAGATTGTTTGCATTCTCCTTCTACAAAAGAATTAGTCCTTTAGAGGTTGTCGGCCATGATGAGGGTCCTCTTGCGGTTGTCTAGCTACATTGTGTCCCTGAAGGTGTTGAAAGGATACAAATTAAGATGGAAGGAAGACTTGCTTGCAAGATGGATATTGGAAATATCATTGATAAGTCCCCAACTGTGTTCTCAAGCTGGAGACTCAACATTGGTTGTAGGTAGCAGTGAAATTATGCAAGGATGTGAACACTCTCTTGGCTTAGCAACATTAGAACTTTCTATCTTGTCTCTCAATTATATTTTATGGAGACGTATCTAAGAAGTTGAATAGGTTGGATCATCTACAACAACACCTAACCAAGTGGGTTGAAGGATATAAGGCAGGTAGGGGATAACGAAAGGAGTGTTTGTAACATACCGTAATCTAGAACCTTATCCTATTCCAAGGTTAAGAGATTAGAGACCTTAGTTCTTTGGGCTTAGCCAAACAAGGTTGAAGATATACCTAATGGTAGTTAATGGTAACCATAATATGTAATGCATAAATAAATCACCCTCACATATATGCATGAAAACAAATATGATATAATATCCTCGTTTGAATCACAAGACCAACAATGGATACATAATATATGTAACATGAGATAAATGATAAATATAATATATAATCCTTTTGGTTGTAATGTGTAGATGTGGGAAACAATTGGAAGAATGATATTAATAATGACAAAATAATATTGATCTTGAATTTTCTATAGTTTTTTGGAACAAGAATTGAGAAAAAAGAAATAAATAATAACTCCCTAAATAAGATAATGTGATATTGAATTATTTAAACAAGATATACTAATAGCACAAATAGTTCTATTAGATGAATATGCCATTAGTATAGATAAAACAAAGTATACTAATTATAACAGTGATTGGAATTGAGTGTGCCATGGAAAATCAAGAGTTTCAGAGAAACACGTGCCCCCAGCCGTGTAGTTGTAGAAACTAATTTTCTAAGAAAACACATCATATAGTTTTGACAAAAGGTTAGCCAACGCCGCTTTTGTAAGATTAACTGTCCACCACAAACATGGTGGGCAAATCCTAAAGTGTAGATTGGAAATATATCTCATATGTGCAACGATTTGCTGTCATAGTTGTAGCTCGATGTCCAATTGCATTAATTGAGTATTTGGGTGCGGTTCCTGGCAGTTGGGTAGTGACCATTAATCACTACCAGCCCAAATTGTGGAAAGAACGATTTTACTAAAAGCGATATTGTTGACCGCTTTCATATTGAGTTACTACTAACACATATAGTGCCGAATGGAGTCCATAAAAGTTGCAGTAGCAGGTTTCCTGGGTGTGAAGAACACACCATTAATCATATTCGCAACAACCACTAAATTTATCTCGAAGCTTGGGTGAGACACAGGCCTCACCTGGCCCTAATGTGGCTCTGCCACTTGGTTTGACCTAATCATACTAGGGATGTAACCAGACCTGACTCAACTTGATGATATTCAGATAGATATTTGTGGTTACTTCGACCTTTTTGCCTTTCTAGGTCTTGACTAGAGTCTAATTGACTCCATTAGGTTATGATTGAGCTCAAAATTAGATACATGCATTTTATTTAGTTAGGTGCATGAATTTTAGAATGTATTTTTTCAAAGATCCACTTCTTTTTTTTTTTGCTGAACAAGATCCACTTCTTTTTTTTTTGATAGTAGGTACTAAATGGACATGCTAGCTTTATATTCTCAAGTTTCCTTGATGATTTTTTTCTAAATTATATGAAAATGCTTTTTGAGGAGGAGAGACATGAATACTCTAACCAAATAAGGAGTTTGGGAATGAGTGCCTCATGCCACTTCCCTAAAAGATCTTAAAAAAACTTTTACACAAATTCCCTAGAGATAGTGCAAAAATGTGTGAGTTGTGGTATTATGTTTTCTAAATTGTAGATATTGGAAGTTGTTAACAATCCCATATATGATGTTGTCACGTTATGCAATAATATGGTTGAAGCATTGGATGGGATACTTACCAAACATAGCCAGACACATAATTTTGATGGAGAGTCATTTGGTGGTGATTCCTATGCATCAAAATGTCGTTGCCTAGTATAATCTTAGGAGTGCCCAGTTGTGAACTTGTGGATAAAAATTGTCATTGTGATGCCAAATCCTAGGTCGTGTATGGTGATTACTTGAATTCAGATGAGATCTTTCGATAATAGCATATAAGTATTGCTTCAAAATGTATATAATCGATAATCATCTTGAGCATACCTATTAGATTTGAGATGTTTTTTTTATCTTTATTTGATATTGATAAGGTATGATTAATGTCTTGGATCCCAATATCTTTTAAGAAAATCAATGTAGTTTCTTACATACGTGCATCTCTAAATAATAAGTAATGATAAAATAAAAATTCATGTCAAGAATTTAATTTTCCATCATAATTGGTGCACATCATAAATCAGGATTTGTTTACAAGTCATTTTTAGTTTATTTACATAGAGGTCTTGGCCTTCAATGTTGGTGTTAGGGGCTATTAGATGATAGAGTAAAAGAGTAGGAGGCATATGTCCCAAAACTGTTACAAAAGATGGTATATTTGGTTGGAATGAAAACCAAATGGATACATTATGGTTGTTAATACTAGTTCTTCTTGTTTAGATGATGTTGCAAGATAAATCTGAAAAACAAAACCCACATGACTACAAATTTTTATGTGAATGATTGCAAATAGACTAGACTAGTTTTGGGTGCAGTCCGATTTCCCAGCTCCACTGATGTTATTTGATCCAACTGTTACTTGCTTTTGCACATGCATGTTGCACAACTGCATCGATAAAGATCTATGTGTCGTGTGATGTGGTTTTTGCTGCACTAACAAATTCACCTAGGGTTGAAATCCCTAGACTTTTACCAAAACAATGTGCAATACTATCACCTACAAGCAGACGAGTCTTACGACAATATAATTAAGGATCAAATTATAAAGAGACAACATTTTAAGAATCTTTCAGTTAATATACAATCAAACTAAGACTAATATTTTGAACCAAGATTGATTCAGTTTTATTAAACTAACTACAAGGAAAATAAAAGAGAAGAATTAAAATAGAGTCTATATTAATGATGGAAGTCACTAGGGTAGAATCGGGTTTCACCACCTCTACATGCACAAACACATCCAAAACATTTCCAGGCTAAATATAATCATTCAAGTAGAGAAAAAGTGAGATCCACCCATTAGGCATGGGAAATAATGTAGATATCCATGTGAGTTTGATGTCTCATCACTCACATGCCATGTACCTACTTCTCCAGGAATGCACCTT
Source organism: Alisma plantago-aquatica (assembly GCA_963693085.1). NCBI lineage: Eukaryota > Viridiplantae > Streptophyta > Magnoliopsida > Alismatales > Alismataceae > Alisma > Alisma plantago-aquatica. The sequence goes on from OY856412.1 coordinate 1,386,630,253, forward strand.
TAGAAGTTCTTGTCCAAACATCAACCAAGTTAATCGACATTCAAAATGTAAGTATTGATGTTCTCTCAACATAGGAATATAATAAATAATACAAAGTAGGTGATTAATATGCAAAGCATGAATTAAACCAATAACATTGAAATGGAAAGTTATATATGAGCTATTGAATGTCAAAATATGGACATGTAAGCATGGGCAACGAGGCTGGTCCCCACACTCCATCAAGATGGACTACTCGCTCCTTATGACAAAGATAGACAAAATAAGAGAGAAGGAAGAATCCTCCAAGGTCATGGTGAAGAAGATGATTGTGGCCCAATGGAACATGGGTCTTCTACTTCGATGATGTGGCTTATCTAGAGGAGGAAAGGGAAGAACACCAACGAAATGTTTCGATGATCTTCTTCTTTGCTTATCCTCTCTCTTCTTGTACTTTGGTTCACCAGTAAAGGAACGGTAGATGGATGGTGGAGAAAAGACACCACGGGGTGTCTATGTTGGTGTAGATGGAGTGTAGGCCAGTGGAGACTGTCTTCTTTAGTTAGGCATAGAGAGAAAACCTTGTGGCATAGCATAGTAGAGAAGAAATCCCCTAAAATGGAGGAGGTCATGTGCTATTTATTGGTTGTGCGGTATGAAGCAACAGTCTCCCGACGATCAATGAACTATAGAGTTCTGTCTGGTGGGCTTCTCATCAGGCACTAGGAGTGTAGTAATGCCATCAGTCACTGGGGCATCATCGAGAGTTGGGGTGCCATAAGGCATCGACGTGCAGGCTGGTCGTCAGATGATAGGGTACATAATGGTCATTGGGCAATGAAATCTACTTATTTTTCAGTCAATATCTTATTGGCTTGTTCAACATAGTGGCTATGGGTCATCCATCGGGTACTAAGAATCCAGGCCCATCGGTCGATGAAGTTGCCTATTCATCGGGAAGAATTTGAGACTTCGTTGGGCATCCTAGGTTAGTGCAATTTTTGGGGTCATTTTTGGCAGTCGGCGACTCTAATCATTGGATGACCGCTCCATAGGGTTCTCATCGGTCAGCAATGATGCTACTTAGGAACAAACCTACCCCCCAGGAGGAAGGTATTACTATAAATTGTTTGGCATGCTTTGATGAAACTTCTGGCTGACGTGGATGTTTCCTGATGAAAGATCTGGACATTAAAAGTTAGGTCCAAAATATCAAAAGCTTCTTCGGCTCACTACTCAGTTAGAGGGACCATCGTGGCTTAAACTGATGCACATGATGTGAAGCTTGATCCCTCCATGCAAAGCAATGGATTTGATCAAAAACCTAACTATTTACATAAAATTCATAAAATATATAAGAAGGAAAATTTAGAGATAAAATTAGGGAATTGAGTGAAAAGTTGAGCTAAGGATACAACTAAAATTAAGATGAAATCTATCTACTTTATCATCATGGGTACTATATATTGGATGTGGATCTCACATATGTTCTCATATGCAGGATCTGAAATGAAGTAGGCCTTTAGGAAAAGGTGAGGTGGAACTATGAGTTGCTAATGGTGCAAGAGTTACGGCCATCATAGTTGGAACCTATAGTATATCTATGCCCATAAGGCTTATAATAGAGTTAAAGAACTGCTATTATGTACTAACTATAAATGGAAATATCATTTCTATATCTTGTATGGACAAGGATGCATTTGAATTCTATATTAAAAAAGTCGATGTTCTATTTGATAAGATGGGATTTTTATAGCAGTGTTGCAATGTCTTATCATCTTTATTTGTTAGATCTAAAGACAGATGTATATAACGTTGATACCAAAAGACTAAAACTCAACAACTAAAACAAACATACCTTTGGCATTGTTGCCTAGGGAAAATAAATGAGAATCACATATCTAGACTCCATAAAGATGGTTATGTAGTCTCTTTTGTTCTAGAATCAATAGAGACATGTGAATCTTATTTGTTGGGCAAGATTGCTAAGAGCCCTTTCAATGGTAACAATGAGAGGGATAGTGATCTATTAAGACTCATACATAGAAATGTGTGTGAACCTTTTAGAACAATAGTTAGAGGTGGGTATCAATACTTCATTACCTCACAGATGACTTCAGCAGGTATGGCTATGTTTATTTAATGAAACATTTGTCATAAATTCTTAATAGGTTCAAGGAGTTTATAAATGAAGTACATAACCAACTTGGTAAAAGTATTAAGACACTTTATTCTGATCGTGATGGAGAATACTTAAATCAAAAGTTTGAGAAATTTCTTAAAGCCCATGGGATTGTATCCCAATGAAATCCACCTGGAACACTTCAACATAATGGTGTGTCAGAAAGAAGGAATCACATATTGCTAGATATGGTGCGATCGATGATGAGTTTATCCGAGCTTCCCACTACCTTCTGGGTTTATTTTCTACATACTGCCGCATATACACTAAATTGATTACAATCTAAAATGGTTCAAAAGACACCATTTGAGATATTGAATGTGTAACATTCTGATTTTTATATCACATGAGCGGAAGCATTTTTTTGGGTGCCACAAACATGATTATCATTGCAATTAAAGTAAATGAAACACTTTGCATAACTGTAAAATTGATCCATACATAGTTTTTGTCAACAGAAAACTACATCATGTTAAACAACAAAATCTAATCTAATTGACAACATAGCTAGACATAATAAAAAGATGTCAAAACTCTGGATCGTCTAGGTAAATGGCACCCCACTAGGCTGAGCTTGAAATCTTCAAGTGCTTTACTTGTTCTTTTGATCCTCAATTTCTCCAAATCATGTAGATATCGTGTCCCCAGCCATGCATTGGGAAAAATAGTCATTAGAGTAAGTGGCATGAGTACTTTAAAAATATGCATTACTAAAGAACTAGAATATTACAAAAGATTCTTGAACATCAAAAATATGAAATGAACATCAAACTTTGATTAAATCTAAAAATATATTATCTCTCATTTCTAAAACTCTTATCTTTCTACTCTATATTTTCTGGAGACATGTACTCTGGGTCTCATGACCTACACCAAAGTGTCTGGGTCATAAATATCTTATCTGAATTCCTCTCATCACACTCATGGATGAAATTACAAACATGCTCTAATCTAGAATATCTTTTACGTATGATTTTTATTTGTTTGTGGACACCATTATATAATAAGTCCTCCTGAATTGGCGTATCTATGCCCTAAATTGGTACCAAGGTACCGCTGAATTGGCACTACATGCCTCTGAATGACATCGAGGTGTCTCTGAATTGGTGTGGATACACCCAAAATTGGTGCCACAACACCTCTGAATTGGAGTAAACACTCCTCTAAATTGGTAACATATGCCATTGAATTATCCCAGGACTACTGTATGAGGACTTATCATATAATGTCTTATGTGAAGGTTTCGACTTATTTATCTTAAGTCTAAACTTACTTAGTTCTTCATCTAAACTGAAGCTGAATACAGATTACTTTACTGAATTCTGAATCTGAACTTATCTTATATTATAACTGAATACTGATAATTGAACTTATCTAAAACTGATTACTGAGTACTGAGCATGTACTAAATTCTAAATATGAATCTCTGCTCTTAAATTCTAAACTAAATCAATTACTGGATTTAAATATGTATCTCAAATTACAACATAATAGAATTTGGGTCTATAACCCTTACCATGTATCTTTATTCAATATCTGACTACTCAGACACTGAGTAATTTAAGTTTGAATCTAAATTTGGTATTCTCATTACCTGGGTAAACTTTAGTCTAAAACTATGATTTGGTAAACTTACTTCATTTATACCAATTATGTGATAAATTAGTGTAATATCTTAGGAGAAAGGATCTAAAATGAATATAGATATACTAAGCATACCAAGTAGCTTAAGTGAAGTTTATGAAAGTATCTTAAGTGTAAAATATCTAAAAATATGAATTCTGACAAGATGGTTCAATCCTTCACATTAAATATGATGTTACCCTGAACCTTAATTTTTGCATATGAACTTACATATTAAACCTTAATATCAAAATAGAAATCTTACAAAATATTATCTTGCAAATTAATCATAGTTTAATGCATCATCATATTATAATATTATTCTAAACTCATTTTATAATTTATTCTTGTCCCAATAGTACCTCTATTCTAAAAATTGGACCATATCTTAATATGTTTAAAACTTATATTTTTCACATTATAGTTAACTTATAAATATTACTCATTATAAGAAATCTGATTAACTTATTAGCTCTTAGATTCGCTACATAGATAAGATATCTTAATATCATATTTCTAATTGAAATCTAAATACAATGTTATATCTATAAATATGAGAAATCCTAATAGCATAATTATACTTTAAATCTCAATATAAAGTTATCCCAAATCATTAACTAAGTATGATTATATTACTTTCATATTTTATCTTGCAATCTTTAAATCATCACCAATAAATCTTATAAGAACTTGATTCCTTAATTTTTCCCATGGACCTATTCCATGAGTCACAACTATAGATAGAAACATATATCTATTTGATATTTTGAGTATATGAACTTACATAAAGATAGAAGTATGAGAATAATCATATTTGCTCATCTTAACATTAACGTCTAAGCACATTGAATCACATGAATCATGAAAGTCTTATTGTCTAAGAGACATATGAACATACTGAGCTTCAAATACGAGTACTCATGGGCATGGACCACTTACCTGTAGTAAGTCAAACTCCTATCCACATAGTCCTTCTGTAAATCTTGATCTAACTCTCTCAAGAAAAATCCAATGATTTTATCAGATAACATATCCCTTTTTGGTCAACATGTTTAGGGTCGTTAGGGTTTTCTTTTTCATTATTCATGCATGAGGTAATTTTATTAGTTAAGTGAGATGCACAAAATTTTGAGGGTCCTATATCATTAGATGACCTTGGTGACGTTAAGGTTTCTCATTTGAGTTTTAGTGGTTCAAGTCTAAGAGTTCAAGTCTAAGTTATTGATTTGAGTTTCCATTATACCTATAAGGTACATATACATATTACCTAAATATATTTGTACTGCACAATCCTTTATATATACAGGCTTATGTGTAAATAGTACTATAATGAAATCTAATTATGATATTATGTTTCTATATTTCTTGCTTAGTGTTGTTTACTTACGGATTCTGATTTAATAGTTTAGGCTATGGAAGTATGACCTGGTCCATGTGTATACATTCGATTAGCATTAGCCTTTTGATTAGCTAGATTGATGATTATACAAAGATTAGTTCTGTAATAACTTACCATTATATTCAGTAGTTACTTATCTAGACTCAAGACGGTGGAAGTGACTAGAATTCCTGACATGGTTAATGACAAATGACACAAGATTCTAATGTATACTTACAATGCATATACCAAAGATCATGTTCATAGCTTAGACATTAGACTACCTCGAGGCATCAAATGGGTTCAAAATGAGGAGTTGTGCCCAGATGTGGTTTCTGATATGGAGTGTAAATAACTTTGCTTGGAGCTGTACAACGAGAACACCAACAAACTATGTTTTCAGAACAAAACCAAGATAAACTAGGCTTCTAGAATTGGTCGTTAGGCATGATTGTATAGTATGCATTCAAGAAAATACTACTACAATCATAAGAGCTAGTTCCACAATTGCTAATACGCAAGGAATTGTGGCCGTATCAGGAAGCACAATAAGTATAAGAGGTGGGTATATTGGTTTGCATGCATGGAGTTCACGTTGTAACAGAACAAGCTACATGATCTCGAGATCGGAATCCGTATAATATATAGTGTTATCTAGCAATCACCGTTTAAAAGAAGAGCACGTATCGATTTGCATTAGCAATGACAGCAATTAGTAAACTGAATACTGGTCTCGACGGAGAGAAACTGAATACATAAAAGACACTACGAGCCCAGACGGAACATACACAACTAGATACCAGCCGCTTTGTTCATAGAGAAATGAAAATGATGAACTCCCACAAGGTGAGGGGAACTCACATCATCCTAATTCAGAGAAAGGGTCCGTCATGCACAAAAGGAGAAGAGGAACTTGGGTCCTCAAAGCGAGCAGAAACAATTTCGTAGAAGGGTAGTGTAGGGAGTATCTCCTCTTATTGATGACTGGAGTTTCAGAAGGCTACAACAATTGTCCCTTGATGCTCCTTGTATGACTATACACGTTCTCAGATTTGCATAGCGATGAAGTACTAGCCTGCTGTTATCGAAGAGTTTGGTGGATAGAGTAGGTGTCGCACACGTAGACAACGGGGGAAAAGTTACGGGGACAGAGAATGTGGTTCAGCGGTTGAGAGGCCAAGGGAGGTGATATAGGCGACAAAGACTGATGATGAGCGCACACGCTGACGGCGCTGGGTAGGCGTTATATATGCATTGAGCACTAGGGTTTGAGTCACGATTAATGGGTGCGAGATGATCCCCAAAGCCAGCGGTAAAATCCATTTCCGAAATTAACGCTTGCACATGGATAAAAAAATCCAACGAACGGGGACACAATATACCTGCTCTTAATGGAAGGTAAAAAAAATGGCGGATAATTGCGATGATCGGGGTGCGCCCAAATCAGAGGGTACAAAAAAACCCAGAAAAACATATTTTTGGGAAAAGTTTTTATCCTAATAATATTTTTCTTATTTTCTAAATTTGATTACCTAGTCAAATTAAATTTGATTGCTCGCATTAGAATCGTTAATATTCTACCAAAATCGGATTTCCAATCAGATGACTGTGACAATTAATATAAGGTAAATCTTAATCATTAAATAACTAATTATCTAAAACATTTAAACCTTGGTAATTTGTATAGAATCCATCTTACACGTTATCTCTTAATAAAAAAAATTCTTATTGCATTTCTATAATGAAATTATGGATAATGACCCATTTATATAATGACGACCATGAATGCGCTGTACTTAAGAAATTATATTGAAGTATCCAAAATTGAGGATGTTACAATTCTACCCACCTTAAATAAATTTTGTCCTCGACATTTCTCTTGGTTACTACCCACCTTAGGATTTTGCTTACTTCTTCATTCATTGAATAGTTGACATAACAATGTAAACTTATGTTCAATATAAAAAAATTGTACAAAAAGAGATATATATAATTTAAATTCCATGAAATACCTATGTGAGCATTAACTATTATCGTGGTCTACTGCTCAACTCATGCTTATGTTTTATGAAACTAAACTTGATTTTATACTTAGGGCATATACCTCAACCTTGTCATGATTTCCTAACATTAGTTGCACATGGTTGTCTAATCTTGGGTTCTTTAGGTAACTCCTACAATCCTAGATATGTGGTGATCATGTACATATCTAGAGATGTGGGATCTTGACATGCTATCCCTAACTAACCCACTAACACATGTGTCCCATACCACATGGACTAGTAAGAAAGGAGAGATGTATAAAAATCTAGTGCTTATGGAATTCCTTTTCAATTCCCAATTAGCTGGCCAAAACCACTGAGAATGGAGAAGCAACCTCATTAGCTTAGGTTAGGTTGAAACTTGAAACCTCGTATAGGTACACATATATCTCTAACATCTCTATTTTGTATAAGGTGAAAACTCTTAATCATTCTAGGCTATTGTACCCTTTTTGGAAAATCTATATCTAAACACTAATCTTACCTCTTCATTCCAGGGTGACTATGAGAATCATGTTTGCCTAGTGGCCATTTACCAAATTGCTCTGATACCATATTGTAACACCCTGATTTTTATATCACAAGAGCGGAAGCATTTGTTTTGGGTGCCACAAACATTATTATCATTGCAATTAAAGTAAATGAAACACTCTGTATAACTGTAAAATTGATCCATACATAGTTTTTGTCAACAGAAAACTACATCATGTTAAACCACAAAATCTAATCTAATTGACGACATAACTAGACATAATAAAAAGATGTCAAAACTCTAGATGGTCTAGGTAAATGGCACCCCACTAGGCTTTGCTTGAAATCTTCTAGTGCTTTACTTATTCTTTTGATCCTCAATTGCTCCAAATCTTGCGGACATTGCATCCCCAGCCATCCATTGGGAAAAGTAGTCGTTAGAGTAAGTGGCATGAGTATTTTAAAAATATGCATTGCTAAAGAACTAGAATATTACAAAGTATTCTTGAACATCAAAAAATGAAATGAACATTAAACTCTGATTAAATCTAAAAATATATTATGTCTCATTTCTTAAACTCTTATCTTTCTACTCTATATTTTATGGAGACCTGTACTCTGGGTCTCATGACCTACACCAAAGTGTCTGGGTCATAAATATTATCAAAATTCCTCTCATCACACTCATGGATGAAATTATAGACATGCTCTAATCTAGAATATTTTTTACCTATGATTTTTATTTGTTTTCGGCCACCATTATACAATAAGTCCTCCCGAATCGGCGTATCTACGACCTGAATTGGTACCAAGGTACCGCTAAATTGGCACTGCATGCCTCTGAATGACACCGAGGTGATTCTGAATTGGCGTGGCTATGCCCTGAATTGGTGCAGCAACACCTCTGAATTGGAGTAAACACTCCTCTGAATTGGCAACAGATGCCTCAAAATCGTCCCAGGACTACTGAATGAGGACTTATCATATAATGTCTTATGTTAAGGTTTCGACTTATTTATCTTAAGCCTAAACTTAGTTCTTCATCTGATCTGAAGCTGAATACTGATTACTTTACGAAATTCTGAATCTCAACATAATTTATATTAAAACTGAATATTGATAATTGAACTCATCTAAAACTGATTATTGAGTACTGAGCATGTACTGAATTCTTAATCTAAATCTCTACTCTTAAATTCTAAACTGAATCTATTATTAGATTTGAATATGTATCTCAAATCACAACATAATAGAGTTTGGGTCTATAACCCTTAGCATGTATCTTTATTCAATATCTGACTACTCAGGCACTAAGTAATTTAAGTTTGAATCTAAATCTGGTATTCTCATTACCTGGGTAAACTTTAGTCTAACACTGTGATTCGGTCAACTTACTTCATTTATACCAATTATGTGATAAATGAGTGTAATATCTTAGGAGAAAGGATTTAAAATGAATATAGATATTCTAAGTATACCAAGTATCGTATGTCAAGTTTATGAAAGTATCTTAAGTACTACATATCTAAAAATATGATTCTAACAAGATGGTTTAATCCTTCATATTAAATATGATGTTACGTTGAACCTTAATATTTGCATATGAACTTACATATTAAACCTTAAATATCAAAATAGAAATCTTATAAAATATTGTCTTGCAAATTAATCATAGTTTAATGCGTCATCATCTTATAATATTATTCTAAACTCATTTAAAAATTCATTCTGATCCCAATAGTACTGCTACTCTGAAAATTGGACCGTATCTGAATATGCTTAAAATATATATTTTTCACATTATCGTTAACTTATAGATATTACTCATTATAAGAAATCTGATTAACTTATTAGCTCTTAGATTCTCTACATAGATAAGACATCTTAATCTCATATTTCTAATTGAAATCTAAATACAACGTTATATCTATAAATATGAGAAATCCTAATAGCATAATTATACTTTAAATCTCAATATAAAGTTATCCCAAATCATTAACTAAGTATAATTATATTACTTTCATATCTTATCTTGCAATCTTTGAATCGTCACCAATAAATCTTATAAGAACTTGATTCCTTAATTTTTCCCATGGACCTGGTCCATGAGTCACAACCATAGAGAGAAAACATTTCTCTATTTGAGATTTTGAGTATATGAACTTACATAAAGATAGAAGTATGAGAATAATCCAATTTTCTCATCTTAAAATTAAAGTCTAAGCACATTGAATCACATGAATCATGAAAGTCTTATTATCTAAGAGACATATGAACATACTGATCTTCAAATATGCGTACTCATGGGCATGTACCACTTACTTGTAGTAAGCCAAACTCCTATCCACATAGTCCTTCTATAAATCTTGATCTAACTCTCTCCTAAAAAATCCAATGGTTTTATCAGATAACATATCCCTTTTTGGTCAACATGTTTCGGGTCATTAGGGTTTTCTTTTGCATTATTCATGCATGAGGTCATTTTATTTGTTAAGTGAGATGCATAACATTTTGAGGGTCCTATATCATTAGATAACCTTGGTGACGTTAAGGTTTCTTATTTGAGTTTTAGTGGTTCAAGTCAATGTTATTGATTTGAATTTCCATTATTCCTATAAGGTACATATACATATAAACTAAATATATTTGTACTACACAATCCTTTATATATACACGCCTACGTGTAAGTAGTATTATAATGAAATCTAATTATGATATTGTGTTTCTATATTTCTTGCTTAGTGTTGTTTACTTACGGATTCAGATTTAATAGTTTAAGCTCGGGAAGTATGACCTGGTCCATGTACATATGCAGTCGATTAGCATTTGCCTTTTGATTAGTTAGATTGATGATTATATAAAGATTAGTTCTGTAATAACTTACCATTATATTCAGTAGTTACTTATCTACACTTAAGACGGTGGAAGTGACCAGAATTCCTGACATGGTTAATGAAAAATGACACAAGATTCTAATGCATACATACATAGAATATACCAAATATCATGTTCATAGCTTAGACATTAGACTACCTCGAGACATCAAATGGGTTCAAAACGAGGAGTTGTGCCCAGATGTGGTTTCTGATATGGAGTGCAAATAACTTTGCTTGGAGTTGTACAACTAGAACACCGACAAACTATGTTTTCATAACAAAACCATGACAAATTAGGCTTCTACAATTGGTCCTAGGCATGATTGTATAGAATGCAGTAAAGAATATACTACTACAATCATAAGAGCTAGTTCCATAATTGCTAATACGTTAGGAAAAGTGGCCGTATCAGGAAGCACAATAAGTATACGAGGTGGGTATATTGGTTTGCATGCATGGAGTTCACGTTGTAACAGAACAGGCTACATGATCTCAAGATCGGCATCCGTATAATATGTAGTGTTATCTAGCAATCACAATTTAAAAGAAGAGCACATATCGATTTGCGTTAGCAATGACGCAAATTAGTAAACTGAATACTTGCCTCGGCGGCGAGAAACTGAATACATAAAAGACACTACCTGCCTGGCCAGGACATACGCAACTAGATACCAGCCGCTTTGTTCATAGAGAAACAAAAATGATGAACTCCCGCAAGGAGAGGGGAACTCACATCATCCTAATCCAGTGAAAGGGTCTGTGAGGCACAAAAGGAGAAGAGGAACTCGGGTCCTCAAAGTGAGCAGAAACAATTTTGTAGATGGGTAGTGTCGGGAGGTTCACCTCTTGTTGACGACCGAAGTTTTAGAAGGATACAACAATTGTCCCTTTATGCTCCCTGTATGACTGTATACGTTCTCAGATTTGCTTAGCAATGAAGTACTAGCCTGTTGTTACCAAAGAGTTTGGTGGATAGAGTAGGTGTCGCACGCGTAGACGATTGGGGAAAAAGTTACGGGGACGGAGAATGTCGTTGAGCAGTTGAGAGGCCAAGGGAGGCGATACGGACGACAAAGACTGATGTTGAGCGCACACGCTAACGGCACAATGTAGGCGTTATATATGTACTGTGCACTAGGGTTTGAGTCATGATTAATGGGTGTAAGATAATCCCCAAAGCCAGCAGTAAAATCCATTTCCGAAATTAACACTTGCATGGGGACAAAAAAATCCAACGGACGGGGACACAGGATACCAGCTCCTAACAGAAGGTTAAAAAAATGGCGGATAACTGTAATGGTCAGGGTGCGCCCAGATCGGAGGGTACAAAAAAAATATAAAAAAACATATTTTTGGGAAAAGGTTTTATCCTAATAATATTTTCATTATTTTCTAAATTTGATTACCTAGTCAAATTATATTTGATTGCTTGCATTAGAATCGTCAATATTCTACTGAAATCGGTTTTCCAATCGGATGACAGTGATAATTAATATAAGGGAAATCTTAATCGTTAAATAACTAGTTATCTAAAACAATTAAACCTTGGTAATTTGTATATAATCCATCTTACACATTTTCTCTTAATAAAAAAATTTCTTATTGCATTTCTATAATAAAATTATGCATAATGACCCATTGATATAATGACGACCATGAATGCGATGTACTTAAGAAATTATATTGAAGTATCCAAAATTGAGGATGTTACAGAATGGGAATCTTCCCAAAATGTCTTTTATTAGGATTTGGAGATGTGAAGCCTATGTCAAGAAAATGTTTCTTGAAAAGCTTGGCCCAAGGACTGATAAATTTTTTGTTGGATATACTAAAGAGACTAGAGGATATTAGTTTTATTCCCAATCTGAAAACAAAGTGTTTGTTTCTTAGGATGGTGTCTTCCTTGAGATATATTTCATTTCCAAAAGAATCAGTGGGAGAAAAGTGAAACTCAAAGAGGTTCGAGACCAATAAGAAAACATTAAACCAATAGATGAATAAGAGGATCAAAGAGAATCACAAGATGTTGTGGAGTCAAAAATTCCTCAAGTAATACATGAACCTCATAGATCTAATCGAACGCACCTTGAGTCTGAAAGATTTGGATATCTTGTAACTTAGGAAGGCAGTGAATGGGTCACAGATGATGAGCCAATATCCTATCAAGATGCTATTGAGGGACCAGAGTTTGAGAAATGTCTTGAAGCCATGATATCTAAGATGGAATCCATGTATACCATAAGATGTTATTGTTAAAATAGCTCCGTAAGAATAGGAAAGAATAAGCAAATCTTGTCTACATTGCCAAACAGAACTAGGTTGAATACTGACTGGCATCCAAACAAAATCAGTCTGAAACCAGACTCAAAATTGACCAGAATCAAACTAGGTTGCCAAACAAAATCAGACTGCATCCTAACTACCCCAACCCAGATCATCATACTAACCCCAACTAACCTAGTCCAGATTCCAGAATCCCAGTCCCGTGTCAAACGTAGGCTAGAAGTCTAGGTTCTACAGTGTTGTTCCATCATAGGGTGGATCTTGGGGCTATTCATTTCTCGATCCATGAAGGGTTTTAAACAAGTTCAAGTTGTGGAGTATGATGAAACCTTTTCTCCAGTGGCCATGATTAAATCTATTAGGATCATGCTTGCTATTGCAGCTTATCATGGCTATGAAATTTGGCAGATGGATGTGAAAACTACATTCTTTAATGGGAATCTTCTCGAGGATGTGTACATGACACAACATGAGGATTTTACAAATTTAAAGGATGAAAATAAAGTTTGTAAGCTACAAAGATCAATCTATGGATGGAATCAAGCATCTCAAAGTTGGAATCTTCTTTTGGATGAGACAATCAAAGGATTTGGATTTATTCAAAATGAAGATGAACCTTGTGTATACAAGAAGGTTAGTGGGTGACATTCCTCAGATTGTATGTAGATAACATACTATTTATGGGGAATGGCATCCCTACTTTGCAAAAGGTAAATACATGGCTTGGAAATACATTCTTTATGACAGACTTGGGAGAATCATCCTACATCTTGGTGATAAAGATCTATGGAGATAGATCCAGAATACATTGACAAAGTGTAGAAGCAGTTCACCATGGAGAACTCAAAGAGATGAAACCTTCTAGTGTGGCATGAAGAAAGGGAACACATGAGTTTGATTTCATGTTCCTCTACAATTGGATCAATCATGTACGCAATGTTGTGTACCCCTCCACATGTATCTTATGACTTGAGCATGACGAGAAGATATTAGTCATATCTAAGTGATGCTCACTGGGCTGCCATCAAGATCATCCTCAAGTACATGAGGAGAACTAAGGATTAGTTCTTGGTCTACAGTGAAATGGAAGAGTTGGTTGTAAAAGGTTACACCGATGCAAACTTCCAGACTGAAAATGATGATTACAAATCACAATCATGATATGTGTTTTTCCTGAACAACGGAGATGTAAGCTGGATGAGTTCCAAGTAAGAGACAATTGCTGATTCTATAACATAGGTCAAATATATTGCTAGATCGTATGCAAAAAAGGAGTTTGTATGGATCAAGAAGTTCATTGTAGAACTTGGGGTCCTTCCAAGTATCAACAATACAATCGAGCTATATTGCGACAACAATGAAGCTATTGCAAAAGCTAAGAAACCCAGATCACATTAGAGCTCAAAGCATATACAAAGGCGGTTCCATCTCATATGATGGATTGTACATTGAGGATATGTAAAGATTTATAGAGTACCAACTGATAACAATGTGGTTGACCCTGTGAAAGAATAGATTTTTTGGCTTAATTTCAAGGATGGAATTTATTTTAAGGTGTGTAGGATGTGATAGAGTAGACTTTTGGATCCATGGATACGTAATGAGATAATTGGATTCATGTATACAAGCTGTTTGAAGAGTCCAAGTGCTTTGATAAAATATGGACCTTGATTGGTGTTGACATCACTATTAAGATTACTAAGTTTATGCCTATTTGAGGAATTTAATTGATTGGTCATAAACTAGAGTTTTATACCAAAGTATTTGATTTGCATCCAAAGTTTATAATAAAGATAAATCCTTTTTCCCGTCCCTTTGGATGTGCATCCTTGGATTTCTATCCCGGTGGGTTTGGTCTTTCAAACAAATGATTTGGGAGGTAGTACAGCTCTCGCAAGATTAGTCCACGACGATCATCAAACATGGGCATAGACATGTAGCAGGTTGTGGCCTCGTGGAGGATGGTTTCTTCACATTCAAAGGAGCAGGAATCCCCTGGCTTCGGGGCAGATAGACCTAGATTGAGACTCCCAGTCTTATTGTTTCTCTACCCACCACTGAAAGTTAGAAAATAAGAGAGAATGAGAGGGGAGTGAAATGGAGGCCAATCATTCGCCGATGTTTAGGCAACGGTGAGTGCATATAGGTTGTGTGGAGTAGACCCTCCATGATATCAGATGTAGCGGGGATCGCGAGCCTTACCAGTAAAGGGTTCAGAGCTGAACGTGAGAAGAACGACACTGATCTCCCACCAAAGATCCATCAACGTCGACGGCGCAACGATCTTCGGAAGATCGGAGCTTTGGGTAGAGAGGTGCTCACGAGAATGGGAGACGTGACTGGCCACAAGACCAATCCTTAAAAGGGTCAGAAGTCCCACAAGTCTTGCCATGAACCGACAGGTCTGTCAGGAGAAGACATGGCGTCACTACTTCATCTAGCCGGAGTATTAGGACATGGTGATGTTGTGCAGTAGAGACCACATTGTCTAAACATTTAGGAGAAAGGAGAAAGAGATCGATAATGTAGCTTCCGACTCAACGAGTTCCATGTTGAGGAGGGGCGGCACCTTGGGTAGGTCGTGGAGAAAGTCAGTACACGGCAAAGAAAGGACGCGGGGGATGCTAGATCCCAGCGGCGGTGCTGTTGGATCGCGAGAGGAGAATAGGAGGCGACTCTCGTGAGCTGAAGAATTGGAAGACTAGATCACATGATGCGAAGGTGGAGATGACGCCTGCTATTGCTCCCATGCCCAACGGCGGCAGTACACAGACCCATAACTGAGACCCAGCGGCGCCTGGCACTGTGATCGTGAGAGGAGAGAAAGAATGCCAACACGGACTGGAGAAAGGGAGAGGGTGAATCGGCTCTAGAACCCTGAACCCGACCCAGACCAAGTGAACCAGACTGGCTCAACCAAAGAACCGGCCCACAACAAGCCAAAGAGCTGCGCCAGCCCTAGACCATGTGGCGGCCCACGATTGGGCCGAAAAAGGTAAAATTCCTAGAATTCTCAGTTCGTATATAATTCAAAGAAAATAGCACGATTATCAGAAAAATACAAATAAGGTATGAAAATTCTCCAAATAATGAGTAGAATACATTAGAATGATACTATCAGGTTTTAATGCATTAATAACAGTGATATCATGTAAATGTGTAATGCTTGTTTAATGGATAATAAATATCAAATGATGGCCAAAATTATGATAATATGTCGATAAATCCTTTTTGACGTATATAATCCATATAAGGTCAGTGATTATGATGTTAGAGCAAAAAATTATGTAATTTGCTTAATATGGCTAATTAAGGCTAATAACCCTAATTAATATGCAATAAATACATACATGCAATAATTGATGAAAGTTTACAGAGTAGTTCATATCAGTATACAGAACCTCATTTTTAATTATGATATCATGATTATGCATAAAATCCATGTTATATGAAGATGACCCTTAATACATGTTATGAAATCGTAATTTAGGTTAATGATGTAACCTAGGGTTAATATTTGCACAAAAAGTATATGAAACCTAATATTCAGATAACAAACCATAATCTGGAAAATAATATCAGTAAGACAATTCTAAGACAAGAATGCAGGTAATAATGGAAATATCCTAATGAGCTAAGCTAAACCCTAATAGACCTAACTAGGGTTGACATGATGAGAACCTAATGATAGTATACGATTTTTTCTTGATCAGGTCTATTGAGAGATATAGTCAACATCAAGAATAAGGTTTAGTATGATCTATCTCTTTGGAAGGTACACCATTACCTCTTACTTGGCTTATTATACATTATGCTTGTGTTATATGTAGTAAAATACTTGGCATATGGTATTGGATGAAAGTATTGTTCTTGTATGATATGTTGCTTGAATTTTCATACTTATGGCTATGAACACCTGCAAACATAATATAGATGTTCCATCATAACATAGCTCATAAACCACGTAGTGGTAGAGTGCATGTATAATGATCACAAACCACTTGGTGGTAGATCATATGATGTTTTTATAATGATCACAAACCACTTGGTGGTAGATCATAAGGCCTAAAAACATCGAAACCCTTGGGGGCAGATGTATGAGATATATGATGGAAATGTGCTTAAAATATGTGTTATCTTCTGTTAATTAACATCTTTGTGCAAGTATATGCTTTTTCTTATATTTATTTATAACTGCCAAGTAATATTTTATCTTTTTGCGAAGATATGATGAGAGATAAATAAAAGACACGTAGGCGTACTCAGTACAAAATTCTTGCATATTGTACTGACATGTACCATATGTAATCTTTTGTTTAGGTTGTGGTTATGCTCTTGATGATCCAAGATAGTTGAGAGTTGTGTAGCGAGCTGATTTACAGGTGGACATGTTGTCTTAAGATCCTATAGTTTAGTTGTAGTACATGTATATGTATAAGTTTGTTGTTCAATATGTAATATCAAATGGATGTAACAATTCATGTTGTAATTATATGTTGAATGGTGAACATATGTTGTATAGTTTGTTTATTGTTCATGTGCATGTGCTACTGATTGTGTTCCTTCTGATTCCCTTGATTTTCTTCTTCTTAACCTAGTGTGGGGTGTTTAAATCGGGATTCTCACTAAGGTGAGGGTTTCAATTTGGACATCACACATTAGATTATATTTTAGAAAATCTGGGGATGTGGCAGGTGGTATCAGAGCATGAACAGTAGGAAAGCCTCACATTTTCTCATTATGCAACTCAAAACTTAATAACCTTGAACTGAATAATGTTTAGGGTTAGAGTAGCCATCTTTTAGACACTAGATCTGACCTAGCCTCTAGGTTAGCACCTAGATGTCTGAGAACTAGGTCTAGACTGGTGCTTGTTATGTAGCAAGTCCTTAGATGTCGTTCTTTCCTTATATTGCAGCGGTATGGGACGTTGCATTATTTGGAAATGACGTGCATCAAGGGATGAGAAACCCTAGACATATGACACTCATTTTCTAGAGTAGATGCACTAGTCTATACCATGTTCACACCCTTTTCACTAGTTTTCATGGCACTATACTCTCTATTATGTGTGGGACACTCATTTTTTTTGGATTTGGTTTTTGATTCCAATCGGATCGAACCGTGACCGTTTTCTCTGACCCATGTTTTATCAAAGAAAAAATATATATAATATTTTAATATGTATATGTATTACAAAAATATGTCCCCACACATGTACGAGTAGGATGTGGTCATGTAACCTAGGTGAAAGTGAGTGACATCAGTCTAGAAGAGAGAGTAGTTCTAGATTAGATGTCTAGAGCCTTGTTGGAATATATGATAGATGGAATTGATGAAATAAGTTTTGATGATATGATTTATGTCTTATATATATGAGATAAGATAGTATATTTTGATATATGTTTGTCTTTGAGGACTTAAGTTCAGTTTTGAGGATTTGAGATAAGTTTTGATGATGCAAGTATGTGTTCTTTTCTAAGTTAAGATAAGCTAAGTTGAAATGAGATGTGAGTCAGCAACAGCCTCAATCTCTTCAACATGGGAGGACCTCGAGTGTTGGGAGCAATTATAGGGTTAACTCTAGAGAGAGCAAGATCCATTGGGAGAAGGTCAGAGAACCTAAACTCCAAGATATGAGAATAATGAGAAATATGTGATATGATGTGTCCTAAACTAGACTACTCCTGAGTGATTGAGTTGAGTCGCTCTAAGTATGATTCCTATAGTTTTCTTGAACACTAGATGTCCTTGGGAGGACCAAACTGTAGAGATAGAGAGAGGCTCGTTATATATGTGCATATGTGAACATGAATAGGAGTGCCTACCATATGGGTGAGGGAGAGAGCCCAAGACCCTAGAGGAGGTAGCTATGTTAGTTTCTATGAAGCCTCATGCTTGGGTTGGTGGTTTCCTACATAGAAATCTAGTGGTGTATATAAGAGAGCTTTGGGTAAGATATTTCATGGTTAGATACCTATGTAGAGTATGTCATAGCATCTTTTAGTTTGTGCTTATGTGGCTAGAGCTTGTAAAGCTGTCCTCAAGTGCCAATGAGGTATACCTGAGAACCCTAGACCGAGAGGGAAGATATAGTTTGTACATATGTGATAGAGATTGAGCATGCCACTACCCTCATGATATGGGTCCGGAGAACCTCAGTTGGACTAGATAAAGTTTTAATAAATGTCTAATAAGCCACTTGTATAAGTTTTTAGCACAACCATGATATAATATATGTAAGATGTGATCTAATCTCGAGACGTGATATATAGACATAATAAAATGGAAACCTAGAGTTGGTTTAATAGATGGCAATGCATAAATGGTTAACCATGTACATGAATAATGGTGATTAATGGAAATTGATGTTTAATCTTGTGATGAATTCACTAGTAAATGATGCAATTTAGTATGAACAATGAAATAAGATCATATGAAAGAAACATGTTACACGAGGTGTTAATCTTAGTGCTTAACAAAGATGAAAGATATAGTTCACAATAAGCACAACATAACTTTTATGACACCTTGATATGATCTAGGTAAATAAAGTGGGTTAATTATAGTTAACTCCCTCCTAAAAGGGATATGTTAATGATGAACATGTTCTAACAACGAGCTAAATAAAATATTGATGATACCTTGATATATTGGGTTAACTTTAGTTAACTCATTTAGAACATGGTAATGTGATGACGAGACCCTAATTTATGGGAAAAGATAGGTTGAAACCCTAACAATGAGATATGTTATGACCTAATCAGAGTTTCTAAACCCTTGTTTGAGCTTCTTTGAAGTGATGTTTCACCCTAGATGTTGTAAAACATCCTGGTAGCTTGGGTATAGTTTTGGAGCTTTGTTTTTGGATATGTTGCACATAGAGTGGTTTGATACATGTGGATAAAGGCAAGATAAGGTTTTTCGTGGAAGTATGAGTATGGTTCACTTTCAAGGATGCAAGTTCTTCTAAGATGTATATATTGTGAAAGACTGGATTTTCTGGCTTAATTTTGAGGATGGAATTTATTTTAAGGTGTGTAGGATGTGATGGAGTGGACTTTTGGATCCATGGATACGTAATGAGATAATTGGATTCATGTATACAAGCTGTTTGAAGAGTCCAAGTGCTTTGATAAAATATGGACCTTGATTGGTGTTGACATTACTATTAAGATTACTAAGTTTATGCCTATTTGAGGAATTTAATTGATTGGTCAAAAACTTGAGTTTTCGCCCAAAGTATTTGATTTGTAGCCTAAGTTTATAATAAGGATAAATCTTTTTTCCAAACCCTTTGGACGTGTAGCCTTGGATTTCTATCCCTATGGGTTTGGTCTTTCAAACAAATGATTTGGGAGGCAGTACAGCTCTCGCAAGATCAGTCCACGACGATCATCAAACGAGGGCATAGACGTGTAGCAGGTCATGGCCTCATGGGGGTGGTTTCTTTGCGTTCAAAGGAGCATGAATCCCTTGGCTTTGGGCCAGATAGACCTAGAGTGAGACTCCCGATCTTATTGTTTCTCTACCCACAACTAAAAGTTAGAAAACAAGAGAGAACGAGAGGAGAGTTAATGGGAGGCCAGTCATTCGCCGATGTTTAGGCAATGGTGAGTGTAGACAAGTTGTGCGGAGTAGACCCTCCATGACACCAGACGTAGGGGATCGCAAACCTTACCGACGAAGGGTCCAGAGATGAACGTGAGAAGAATGAAAATGATCTCCCACCAAAGATCCATCGACGTCGGCGACACAACCATCTTTAGAAGATCAGAGCATCGGGTAGAGAGGCGCTTAGGAGAACGGGAGATGCGGGTGGCCAAAAGACCGATCCTTAAATGGGTCAGAAGTCCCACCAGTCTTGCCATGAACCAATTGGTCCGTCAGGAGAAGACATGGTGTCGTTGCTTCATCTAGCTGGAGTATCAGGACGTGACGGTGTTGTGCAACAGAGACCACAACGTCTCAACATTCAGGAGAAAGGAGAAAGAGACCGGCAGTGTTGCTTCTGACTCAACGAGTTCCATGCTGAGGTGTGGTGGCACCTTGGGCAGGTCGTGGAGAAAGTTAGCAGGCAGCAAAGAAAGGATGTCGGGGATGCTAGATGCCAGCGGTGGTGCTGATGGATCGGGAGAGGAGAACAAGCGGTGACTCTCGTAAGCTGAAGAACTGGCGGACTAGATCACATGATGTGAGAGGTGATGCCTACTGTTGCTCCCACGCCTGACGGCGGTAGTTCATAGACCTAGAACTGAGACCCAGCTACGTCTGGCACTGAGATCGTGAGAGGAGAGAAAGAACGCCAAAGCGGACTGGAGAAAGAGAGAGGGTGAACCGGTCTAGAACCCTGAACCCGAACCAGACCAAGTGAACCAGACTGGCTCAACCAAAGAATCAGTGAATAGCAAGCAAGAGAGTTGCGCCAGCTCTAGAGCCATGTGGCGGCCCGCGATTGGCCCGAAAAAGGTAAAATCCCTAGAATTCTCAGTTTGTATATAATTCAGCAAAAATAGCACGATTATCAGAACAATACAAATAAGGTACTGAAATTCCCAGAAAAAATGAGTAGAACACATTAGAATGATAATATCAGGCTTTTAATGCATTAATAATAGTGATATAATGTAAGATGTGTAATGCTTGTTTAATGGATAATAAATATCAAACGATGGCCAAATTTAAGATTATATGTCACTAAATTCTTTTTGACGTCTATAATCCATATAAGGTCAGTGATTATGATGCTAGAGCACAAAATTATGTAATTTGCTTAATATGGCTAGTTAAGGCTAATAACCCTAATTAATAGGCAATAAATACATACATGCTCAATAAATGATGAAAGTATACAGAGTAGCTGATACCAGTATATGGAACATCAATTTTAATTATGAGATCATGATTATGCATAAAATCCATCTTATATGAAGATGACCCTTAATACATGTTATGAAATCCTAATTTAGGTTAATGATGTAACCTAAGGTTAATATGTGCATAAAAAGGATATGAAACCTAATGTTCATATGACAAACCATAATGATAGTATATGATCTTGACTTGATCAGTAAGATAATTCTAAGAGAAGAATGCAGGTAATAATGGAAATATCCTAATGAGCTAAGCTAAACCCTAATGGAACTAACTAGGGTTGAGATGATGAGAACCTAATTATAGTATATGATCTTGTCTTGATCAGGTCTAACAAGAGATATAGTCGACATCAGGAATATGGTTTAGTATGATCTATCTCTTTGGAAGGTGCGCCATTACCTCTTACCTGGCTTATTATACATTATGTGTGTGTTATATGTAGTAAAACACTTGGCACATGGTATTGGAGGAAATGATTGTTCTTGTATGATATGTTGCTTGAATTTTCATACTTATGGCTATGAACAACTGCAAACATAATATAGATGTTCCATCATAAGATAGCTCATAAACCACTTGGTGGTAGAGCGCATGCATAATGATCACAAACCACTTGGTGGTAGATCATATGATGTTTGTATAATGATCACAAACCACTTGGTTGTAGATCATAAGGCCTAAAAACATCGAAGCCCTTGGGGCAGATGTACGAGATATATGATGGAAATGTGCTTAAAATATGTGTTCTCTTCTGTTAATGAACATCTTTGTGCAAGTATATGCTTTTTCTTATATTTCTTTATAACTGCCAAGTATTAGTTTTATCTTTTTGCCAATATATAATGAGAGGTAAATAAAAGACACATAGGCATACTCAGTAGAATATTCTTGAATATTGTGCTGACGTGTACCATATGTAATCTTTTGTTTAGGTAGTGGTTATGCTCTTGAATATCAAAGATAGTTGAGAGTTGTGTAGTGAGATGATGTACATGTGGACTTGTTGTCTTAAGATCCTGTAGTTTAGTTGTAGTACATTCATATGTATAAGTTTGCTATTCAATATGTAATATCAAATTGATGTAACAATTCATGTTGTAATTATATGTTGAATGGTGAACATATGTTGTATAGTTTGTTTATTGTTCGTGTGCATGTGTTACTGATTGTGTTCCTTCTGCCTCCCTTGATTTTCTTCTTCTTAGCCTAGTCTACGGTGTTTAAATTGGGATTCTCACTGTGGTGAGGTTTTCAAATTGGATGTCACACATCAGATTAAGTTTTAGAAAATCTGGGGATGTCACAGACCCCTTGACAAAGGCACTTTCACAGCGGCAGCATGATGGACTTGTTAAATCACTTGGAATAAGATTCATGGGTTATTGGATCTAAGTGCAAGTGGGAGTGCTTATATGTATGCCCATATAGCCAACCATATGATTATTGTAACGACATAATTTTTAATTGATTTGTTTAATAAATACAGGTAAGCTTCCAATTTATTATGTTTAGTTCAGTTATGAGATAATGATGCAACACTATAATGTCTAAAGAATAATATTACTCAATGGCGTATGTCTTTAAGTATTAGCCTTGGGGAAATGAGATCATACAGATGTTTAGAGTACATATACATATTATAGTTGTGTCCCTGATCTATTGTTATCGTGGAAGGTTTATAGACAACAATAACACATAAGATCAGAGTGTGGGTTGGTTGATGATAGATTCTCATTAGTCATGATATGGCTATATCAAACTAAGCATACATACACATGTTAGAGAAAACTATATTGGACAGACCCACCGTGATACTGAAACATGGAAGCCATCATCATGGAGGTCATAGTCAACTCTCATAGTGATGGTGGTGGTTATGGTTCTTAGACCTGAGAATACTGCACTCATCACATGTCATTGGGTATGCTTTGACATCATCAAACGTAGTCTTCAAACATGACTTGTTATAAAGGTGATGATTGGATGAATTTGACACATGGAGATAGACTGTGAGTAACAAAAATGGGATTTATCCCTCTTACAAGAGTTTGATGTCCTAGGCCTCTTGATTAGCAAGATTGAGAAATGCATGGCCAACCACATGTGAGTCGATATATGATATTGAACTTACAAATATCTTAGACAGTCTGCTCTTGGTTCATGAAACAAGATTGAATGATGAAGATGATGACTTCTCCATGCCTCGAGTTCAATCTGGATATCAGTGACAAAGGAACTATACAAACCCTGCAACACCATATGCATATTCTAGGTTGAAGTTGTTCTCCAACTTTCCATTTACTTAGTTAGCATTGATGTACGACTAGGTACCTCTCATTGGTTTTGATGTCATAAGTTGTTATGGAGATTCATTGCCAATGTAATATGGAACCTATAGCGTCACATACATAGGTCTTGACCTAGAAGAGGAGTTTAATCTTGAATGATATTTGAATTAGTTACTAAAATGTTTAGGTAATTGATTCACACAACAAGTAGTCTGAATACACTACCAAATGCCCGTCTCATGGCATTAGACGGCCTTGTGGAGTGCCAAATGGTCATCTTAAGGGTTGAGATGGGAATTTGGAGTGTCAAACTGATTCGAGTTGAAATTGGCTAAGGTGCAATCCGAACAAACCGAATGGCTTGGTCACCACACAACCGTCTGGGTGACTGAGAGGGTCGTATCGCATAGGTAAGATTGGTCAGTTTAGCTAAAGGACGGTTCTAAATACTTTTCATATTTATTTAGATAGCACATTACTTGTTGTGCAAGAATTAATGTTGAACATTAATAGGAAATGAATTGCCAATTTTGTATGTGATTGGGAAATTGTGAAACAACCGTCTCATAGTACTCAATGCCTTCTCATTCATAGATGACCATCTGGTGTATCAGATTGCCATTTTGGTGGTCGCATGTTGCAAAAACTCAAGATCTTTTGGTCCCTTCTACTCCTACATAGACTGGGAACTCTAACCCAAACCCTGCCTATAAATAGAGGGGCACTGGGGGCTTTTCACAACACAACACAACAAAGACAATTGAGAATCATTTGCTCTGAGAATTGTTGTCCTCTATGGTTGTGGTAACCA
The DNA here is from genome assembly GCA_963693085.1 of Alisma plantago-aquatica. NCBI lineage: Eukaryota > Viridiplantae > Streptophyta > Magnoliopsida > Alismatales > Alismataceae > Alisma > Alisma plantago-aquatica. The sequence goes on from OY856412.1 coordinate 1,386,655,063, forward strand.
AGAGAGCCCAACCAAGTCCTACCTGACTAGGGAGGGATATCAAGGGAGAGGACAACTCTGATTATTGTTCCGAGAGAGCAAGTTGGTGACTACTACACCAAAGGGACAACTCCTTCATGTCCATTCTTGTAGGATACGATAGGAGTTCTAGGCAGTCTGTGTGGACTTCTCTAGAGGTGAGTCTATTGTCTGCCTCTAGGAGGGCATCATCAACCAGTAGTCTGTTATGAAAGGAGGTACTGCAGAAGACAAAGTTTGAGTTTGTTTCCAGTGGAGGATCAGTCAGACGAGTCCCAGTACAACTAGGAGTCAAATTTGATCAACTACAATGATGAGGAATGTCATTGGATTTGCTCCAGGACCAGATATATCCTTGAAAGTATCTTTTTCAGCTTATAGTTATTGACGTGATCTGCTAGTTATGGGAATATGGTAGATAAAACTTTTGTTTCCGTTGCCTGCTTTGTACCCATATTTCCCTGCATGTTTCACTTGTTCTCATTTTGTGAAAATAAAATCATTCTTAAGAAAGGTATGGCTTAATTACTTTCCTGATTTTCTCTGCACCTATTTGTTGCACACCATTCTTAACTTTTAGTGGCTGACAACTTGTCTTGTGTTTTGTTAAACAATTACAATGAGATAGAAGGCAGACAGGCAACAAGGTGCTCAACCATCCCTTTTTGGATGGCAAAACTAATTCTATGAAACACTACATTTATAGATCTTGGAGTCTAACGTTACTATGCATAATTTTTTGGATGCTCTTGAGAAGTTACAGCCTCGGGTGCTAAGAATCCAAAAGTGTCAAACCAAAAAGGTATAAAAACATGTTGAATGTTGATACATACTTTCTCATTCTTGGCCACTTTGACTGAGGTAGATTTCAAGACATATTGTCCTACAATAAAATCTCCACTTTTCAATGCCACCAAAAGGGAAACCCCTATAAGATCCACACATGTATGATTACCTCCAATACATCCGAAACTTGTTAGGCAACTGTGAATTTTTGACTGATCCACATCTTCAATTCATTTGTTGTTGAGTGAGAGACATGAAGACAAATCCCTATCCATGCTTACAGTGGATTTCTCTAATTCTTTCAACTTGGTTGATAGGTTGATGCTTCTCCATGAGGTAAGGATAAGGTGTCCATTCATTTATTTATGGGTGAAGTTTCATTATGGTTAGGAAGATAGATTATACATTGAAGACAAATATATTTGCTCATATATTGGGGTGCATCAAAGTGATCCATTGGGGTTGCTTCTATTTTCTCTTATCCTACATCCTATTATTCATGATATTAGAGACAAATGCAAGCTTCTTCTTCGTGCTTGGTACCTTGACAATAGGACTATTATCAATGATACATTGGAGATATCCAAGGCACTTGACATCATTCAACACACTAGTCCATGGTTGGGGATTGCCTTAAATATTTGCAAAACTGAGCTCTTTTATCCTACTTGTGATGGTAAGAAGCTTGATAAGGGGATGTTCATGAGGGCATTAGGAGGCCTCTTTTGGGAGTCAAGCTACTTGGAGGAGTTGTCAGTAGGGACAAATGTTTTATTTAGGATATGTCCATGAAGAGGTCCATTAAGGCTATTGACTCGATGCATCTTCTCCCCTAGTTACATGACCAACAAAGTGAGCTTATTCTACTTTGATCTTTCATGGGAATCATGAATATTATGTTTGGACTAAGGACATGCCAACATGTAAACATAGAGGAGGCATCATTGTGGTTCAACAAAGGACAATGAGGGTCTATTGAGGATATTGTAGTATGTAGAGTTCCTTTCTTTGGTGACCTTCAATGGCGGATCACTTCTTTACCCATAAGACTCAATAGATTGGGAATACACTCAAAAACAGAGGCCTCTTCATATGCTTTTGTGTCCTCCAGGGCCAAATCATGGGTTCTTTAAGATCACATTTTAGGAGATAGAAAGATATGCAATATGGAGTCTAGCTTTTATTTTGATTTGGATGGCGTTCATGTCAGGTTCCCATCTTTTGATCTTAACTATTTTTCTAATAAGGGCACTATCCCCCCTAAAATCCAACATGCTTTGGTGAGTGCCCTTTTTAACAAAATAGTTAAGGACATGGATGTTATGTTTGACATGACCATTAGACAAAAAGCATATTTCAAGCATTTTCAACCAGAGTATGCTCAAGATTTTCTTCTTGCTATTCCTATTCATGGACTTAGACTGCATATGACACCAGTGGAGTACCGTACTATCCTCTGATATTGTTTTATGATCCCACTATTCCCTATTGATGATGTATGCCCAGTTTGTCACAAGGCATGCTTAGAAACTTTTAAAGAGAATGTTTTTCATTGTAGGGATCTCCTAGGTTTCATGTATAGGAATGATCTTGTTAGGAATGTTTTTTATCATGTACCTAAACATGCAGGAGTGGCTTCTAAGAAAGAGGCACCTGTGAATTTTTTGACTAATCCACGTGAGGGGAGAATGACATTGAGACCACCAATGGATCTATAGGAGAGGTGATCAATCCATGGAGGCCTAGCTAACTAGCTTCACGTCCCTCAACTCTAATAACTATAGCAAACACTGGAACGCACACATTTTCTCCCAAGTAATATGAATTACATTTTAAACTTTTGAACAATGTTGTTGCCATGGTGAGTCGACCAACACGACTAGTGTTGTGGGTAACCCACTTGTCATTGTGCTAGTTTATTGACCTACTATTTCATGTTTAAGTATATTACCCCCTTGCACTCTCTCATCATCTCATCATTGGCTCCAATCTTATCTATTTAGCTTCAAGAGAGTGAGAGGGGTCTAATGAACCCCATCCATTATTATTATCACCATCGATTGGGATTTTTCCCAAATCTTCATCAATTTGGATTTCCAGATTCTGAGTCACAATAGACTCTTGATCATTGATGTCTATATAACCAATCTAATGGCTTCGTTGTGACTACCAAAATTGGGAAGATACACCCAATGGCACCTCTTCCCTTCAACCATTAGATCCTCCACCCTCGACATTCTACTTCTCTGTTTGACTCCAGTTCACACTACTCTGGTCACCCCACACCATTGGAGATATTCTAGTGGGGTACAAGAGGCAATGGATGATGTCACTATATCTTTGATTCATTTGTTGTTTCCTAGGAGTGGGGAGTTGATGCAACCCTATTTTAGGGCTCCATCTTGTGCCATTTTGTACCTTATTCACATCTAAACATAGTAGAATGCAAGTTAAATTCCCCAATGTGAATATTATTATCAAATGCACTTATGGACATTCTTTGCATTATTTTCAGGTACTTGGAACATGTTTTGGATTTATGAGAGAGAAGGAAGGAGAGCTAGGGTTTCTCCACTCATGGCGGGGTCCAAATAAGGCCCCAAAGCTCCCTCAACCTACCCCTAATGGCCAAGATTCGACATCAAGAAAAGAAGTCCATTGATGATGAAGATTGAAGTTGATTTTTCCACTGATGACCCCAACACGGTCATGGGAAATCACCACGATCGTGGGAATTAAAGCCAAGAATCACAGGGATGTTAGTACTTCTCCACCGAAAACACCACGATCGTGGTCATCAGCACGATCATGGCCAACTAAAGAGATCACAGTTGTGACCATCAGCATGACCATGGCCAATTGAAAACATCACGGTGGTGACCTCCCGCCACAACTGTGGGAATTAATTGCTCAAGTTCCCCAAAATCTATGAAGAAGTGGTCCATTTTACATGTGAATGACCACAGTCGTGGCATAACCATGACCATGGCCCTAGAAGACCACTCTCCTGTGGCGCTCCCCATGCCCATGGTGATCTGAAGGCAAGACAACCTCCAAGTTGCCTTGCCCATGACCTCCTCCTCCAACACGGCTGGGGTACCCCTTACCCAACACAACCGTGGTACCCCGCCATGGCTGTGCTCACCACATGCACTTAGAATTTCCACTCCATTTCATACCTCGACCATTCCATACAACTAGGACCATGCCATGCAACCCCCACCACGGTCGTGGCACCTCAATACGGTCATGGTGGCCACCTAATCCTAACCATTTTCACCACTATTTTTCCTATTCTACCCCTACTTACCCAGAGCTTTCCCACCACCTATATATATATAGGTGGTGGCTAGAGCACAAAGGTTACACTCCCCCAACTGCCATTACTCCTGCTCACCCTCTCTTGAGCAATCATTGCATTCCCCTTACATTAATGCTCTCCACCCACCATTTCAACCATAGAAACCTAGTTTTCTAGGATTTCTACCATAACAACCTCCATTTTCATGCCCATCATCCATCTTGGAGGAATAAGATCGCCCTACAGTAGCTAGGAGGTGAAGAAGGAGGATCTACTTTGAGCTCCATGGAGTCCCATCCACTTCTTCTCATTTCTTTTGCCTTTTCTTTGATTATGTCGAGCTAAGCGCCTAGTGGTGGGTTGTTTGGGGTAAAAATGTGACTTTTATACCATGTTGGGGGAGAATAATTTGTAATGAACATAATTTCATTCTATGATGATTGACTTTTCTTCTATCTCATTTCCCATTATGTTGCATGTGATTTTTTCTCTTAACTTAAAGTACTTGCTTTGTGATATCTGATGACACTTAGCTTCTAGGAGAAATTGGAGTGTATGTAGCAATCTTAGGAATGGCTCCTAGGTCCAATTAGTGGATCGTATATCACCTTTGATGTTAGTTAAATAAGCCTTTTGACGTTAGTTTCCAATAGACACCCAAGTAGGTGACATTAAAAGTAGATGTCATAAGCGTCTGTTATAAAATCGATGACATAGAGTCCTCTCCAATTGCAACCAAAAAAGGAACCGCCAGTAGAGGTACCAAAGGCGTCAGTTATTCATACAAAACTGACACCATTATCTATCCCGAACAAAAAACTTGGCCCCTAGTTAGACCGTAGTTGTCGATTTTCTATAAATAACCGACTCTGTTAACCTCATTTTATTGACGGTTTTTTTGATAACAAAAAATAACCGACACCATTAGAACAACAAGCATCGGTTTACTGTAATTAATTGACAAGTTGGACATTAGTTGTCAGCCTTTTTTATTAAACCAACGACTATGTTTTTTTCTTTTCTTATCAGAGTGCAAGCCTGCTATTTGGCTGGTTAGCAAGATGCAAAACCTACAGTTCTGAACTTTAGGTTTAGAACATCCTCTAGTTTCAACCAACAACAGGCTACAAACCTAAAATACTAACAAGATGGACAATATTATATATAGATCATGTGATTCACACACATGTATAAGAACATTTAATTCATTAATATGATTCACACACATGTAGAAACCTGTACTTCCATTCATTCCTCCATTTCATATTCACACACATGTAGCAACTTGCAGTTCCATTCATTCATCTCTTTTCAAATTCACACACATGTAGAAGCACATCCATTCATTCATCTCCTTTCACATTCACATTCATTCATCTCTTTTCACATTCACACAGATGTAGAAGCACATCCATTCATTCATCTCTTTTCACATTCACACACATGTAGAAGCACATTCACACACATGCATATAGATAAGACAATTCAAAATTCATCCAGGCATGTATATATAAGTGTGTCTTTCAAAGTTTAACATGTTATCAAATATAGAAAAATATCATGACATCAAATTTTAGAAATGGCATTATTTATGATCATCATCATCGTCATCAGTACTCTAGTGATAATAAAAAATTCCTAGCACTTCTAAGGATTTTTCCCATTGTTCTCTTATATCATCTAAAATTTCCGTCATATAGGGAGCCTTCACATCTAATAACTTTTCACCTATAATGAAGTCACTAGCTTTAAGCACCTACAAAGAGAATTTCGTATATATATAATTAATAAGATTGATATATTTCATATTATCTAATGAGACTATATAATATATATATAATTAATAAGATTGATATATTTCATATTATCTAATGAAACTATATAATATATATAATTAATAACATTGATACATTTCATATTATCTAATGAGACTATATAATACATGTTGTATGTTATCGATATCCAGTGCAGCATATATGACAATTAGGTCCATATATCGCATCACCCAGTATGCACATGCCTAGCCATTGTCTTGTTTATCACACTATAAATTTCAACATACAAAATGTTAATAAATAAAAACAAGCATAGTTCCCATAAATAATATATACATTGGAGTCAGGAAACTACATTCACATTCTCCCAATCTAACGGTTTATTCTTTGTCTTGCACACATTTCCTCCAACTTTTTTGAAATATTTTAAAGCCCTACATGTTAACGTAACACATTAAATTGCATTACTAAATAGCAATGTAATAATAGATGTTAACGAATATAAATATGAAAAATTTCTCACGTGAATAATGGAATTTCATAAGGTGTCCATGTATGTCTAATTGCTTCCCCTCAGGGCCTGGATAATAAACAGTGAACATCTTGGGGACAATAACCAATACCTTCCAATGCTTACCACTAGAGATAAGAAAGTGAAAAATATATAACTCAAAATCCATAATAAAATGTAATTTTCTTAAGTCCAAATTATAAGCAAAGTAAACTTCCTTAACATAGAATAGAGCTATTATCACACTCTTCTTTTTTACCAAAATATTTAAAAGTGACCGAGCAATATAAGGTAATTGATGCAGGGTCTTTATCTAAAGACTGATCAAAGATATTAGAAATCCCACATGGGTAAACAAAAATTCTTTACAGATCTTCTGTAGGTGGCTGCAAAACATATATTATGTATGCATTAATATATAAGAAACCAGATCATCATATATAAAACAAGATATATAGATATATAAACAAGATCTTACCATATCCATAGCTCTATCATAGATGTATTCAACCAATCATACCTAAAAAACTCCAAAATATATTGTATAAATATAGTGTTATAGTATGATTGGCTTGCAACATCCTCTAGAATATAAACATTTAGAGGACATTGTTTGTTATGTTCGCCTATCCATAATGCCATACCCCTACAATTAGGGCCTATCAAGTCGTATAGGTCCTCAGGAAGCCAACTAGGTAATGTAGGAGGAGGTGGAGGTGGAGGCGGAACTATAGAGGGTTTCTTCCTTTTCTCCTGTATATATAATTTCATTTCAATTGACTTGTATATACATGCTAACAAATTAACATAATGTTAAATTTACCATTCATGATATGCATAGATTACATCTATTTTGGGCTACAATATCACTCTGCCTTCTGCTTCACCAAGCGTGTCAGCATTTGGGTAGGCATATGGAAATGGATGTTGCCTCCAATGAGGGAACTCAAGTCTCAGGCTCACACGAACATAACCATCGGGTATTGGAGGGCCATTGATGGTGTTCCCTTAAAGCGTGAGTAAGCCTCGATCTCTGCAACAACAAATTCTTTAAATCTTAGATGGCATGACCTCAACCCCTACAAATTTACACAAAGTATGTTAAATACTTATATACATAAAGATATCATCTTGAAAAGACTAGATACTATATCATAAAAATACTTACATCAGACATGCTAGATGGTGGGTCTACAAGATTACTCTCAACCACCTCTATCACAGGGGAAGAGTAGCATGACACATGTACTGTCTGAGTGGCAGCCTGAGATGCCTACCACTTGCTCATTGCTTCCTAGACTTTCCTATCAATTTACTCATCTGCAAATACATGGAAAAAAGAAACACTTGCTTTTGATTATTGAATTCCCTTTGTAATAACATTCTAAAAAAACAATTTGTTACCTTAGCTTTTGAAAATCCCGCTTTTAGGACATGTTTGTGCTGTGATAGCCCAAATAATACTTTTCTGCCCATACTAGCACCTACATCCCTAACATGTCCAGGATGCTCTGGGTTACCTAAAGCAACTGTCAATTCATCCTTTGTGCCCTCAGGGATGAACTTGCCTTGCTTCCTCTGCTGGTGAAGCTCCCAATAATCACCATCAATAGAAATTGGTAAGTTAACATAACAATCATCAATATTGAATGCTCTGAGAGTTGAATTTTACCATTTTTACAGCCGCCTCAGCAGTTGCGGGCTTGGTTATATCTCATTTCTTATTTTGCCTCCCAGCTATCCACATAACATGATGAGGCAAAGGTGCGGGAGTAATAATAGAGGACTCACCAGTCTCCTTGGTAGTAGTAGAATTAGCAGCAACAACATCCAGTAGTTTTTGGCGAATGCCTGCATAGCCACTTGGACCCATCATGTGGTCATATGCATTCAGTGCACACCTTGCTCTTTGAGCATCGCTGAGAGCCTTTTTAGTAAGCACATTGAATTGGTTAGTAACACTAAAGGTCAATTGTGAATAGGTGAATTCATATGAATTGGTTAATACCTTGAATTTATCGATATTTCTCTTGGCAACAAATGTCTCCCTAGCTAACTTCTTCTTGTTCTCAGCATCTTGAATGTATAGTCCTGTGAGATTTGTCCTATAGTTCCTCAAGACCCTCCCACAGCATTGCATCACCTTTTTATGATGTAGGCTTTCATCCAGTTCAACTATACTCTGCAAAATGTCATATATTTAATAGACTAGTATATCCTAAACATTAGTGTTCTACAAAATAGAAATACAAATTATAATAACTCACACATAGTTCTTTCCATATTAAGTCTTTCTTCCCTTTAGGAACATTATGCCAAGAACATTCTAAATGAGGACTATAATGCTATGAGTAAGAACCCCAAGATATGAAATAAATGAGTTGCGGTTCACTCTAGCTAGATTTTCCACATGATCAAAATCCACGACCAGTTTTGGTCCATTGCCCCTTTATTGCAGAAACGTGTTCATCATAGCGATGCCCCTCGCTTTTTCAATTCTTTTTGCTGCTCAAAAAGTGTCACAAGGTTTTCAATGGGTACATCCTCAACCTAGAAATTCACAAAACAATTATAGGATATAACTTATAAATGGACATATAGATAGAACTATAGGGTATATTTTAAAACTTACATTGTAAGGCAGTGCCTCATTGATATCCTCACCCCCACGATAATCATCATTACGATCATCGTACTCATAGTCAGCCATCTGAAAGTGTCATTCAAAAAATCATACATTTAACATTTAACATAAATAGAAGATAATATAACATTGTAAAGAACAATTAGCATAACTAGAAGATAAAAAACATATAAAAATAAAAATATGCCTCTAATACTATGATCTTTTATCAATTGACATTCCTTCAGTGTGATCTTCGTGCACATATAAGTCATCGTTAGCTTCAATATTTGGTGTTGGCAACCCAACTTAGAATGGACTCGAGTCATCATACTTATCATAGTACTCTTCTTCATCTATAGGATTTTCATGAACTGTCTTTTACCATGAAGAAAAACTGACCATTTTTCATTTGTAGGATCATCGATATAAAATCTTGTTTCACCTGTGATGCCAATATGAATGGTTCACCCTTCTTTCCAATCTTTTCAAAGTCCACTAATGTGAAACCCAATTCATCCACTATAACTCCTTTGGTGTTATCAATTCAATTTCATTTAAAGAGAAGAATTTTGAAAGCTACATAGTCCCTTATGTCTTCAATGACACCGTAATGTGACATTTTAGATTCATGTGGACTCTTATCCTTTGCATTGGAAAAAAATAATGAAGATGCTTGAAGGGTGACCCACTATTTTGAATGACACTCTTATCATCTTGACGCTTTTTGATATATGAGAACCCATTTATGTCAAACCCTTCATAATATATAACATTCATTTTTGATTTAAAGGTGAGGAATTTGATATTTTCAGCAAAATTATTTGGTTTTTGAGATAGTTGATGCAAGACTTTATCTTCAAGCCACTTAATAAATGTCTTGTTATGCTCTCTAGCAAACCACATTGAATTGGCTCGAGGATAATATTTCTTGATGAAATTGGTATGTTCCACGATATAAACACTTGCTTCGTCGATGTTGTCTAAAATATACAAGTGAGCTTTTTCCAATAGCTCACGGATGATTACTTTCCTCCGTGATCCTAAGATCCCTTTTCCAGAATACTCCTCAATATTCTTGTCATTTACAGGAGCATCATTACCACTCAGAAAGTCATTGCAAAAATCCATAACCTATCTCACCAAATAACCCTCAATAATACTCCCTTCAGGCCGATAACGGTTTTGAACATCACCTTTAAAAATGCTCATGTATCGTTCAAAAGGATACATCCAATGCAAGAACACTAGTCCCAAAATTTTCACTTCCCTAGTCAAGTGAGCAATAAGATGTACCATGATATCAAATAAAAAAGGAGAAAAATACATCTCAAGCTGATAGAGGGTAACAACCACTTCTCTTTACAACTTATCGAGAGTCTCATGATCAATAACTTTGCTGCACATACTGTTGAAGAAAAAACAAAGTTTGGTGATTACAAACCTTACATGCTTCAGTAGTATAGATCGAATTGCCATGAGCAATATTTGTTGCATTAGAGTGTGACAATCATGAGATTTAGGACCTATCAACATCAGATCTTTCATTGATACCAATCTATGAATGTTGGATGTGTAACCCTATGGCACCTTAACATTAACCTTGCACTTGCAAAAAGCTTTCTTCTCCTTTCTAAATAATGTGTAACAAGCAAGAGGTAGATATGTTCTTTGATCACTACTAATTACTTCTGTAAATTTTTTCCTTATTCCCATTTCATGTAGGTTCATTCTGGATTTGATCCCATCTTTAGTCTTACCTGGTATATTCAACAGAGTACCAATTACGCTATAACATACATTTTTCTCAACATGCATGACATCGAAACAATGACTGTCTGCCAAAGAATTCCAATAAGGAAGATCCCAAAATATTGACTTCTTCTTGAATAAAGATTTGTCACTCTGTTTAGCCATGATACATTGTGATCTCTTACCAAATTCATTGACAAATTCTTTTACTCTTTCGTAAATAACCTCACCTGGTATAGATTTAGGCGCACTCTATTCCTCATTCCATCCTTTGAAAGCTTTGTGCAACCTTCGATATGGATGGAATTTTGGAAGAAACCTTTGATGGCCAAGTTATACAGTCTTTCTGCCATGTATTAGTCGTATTGAATCAGTGTTCTCTTCACATATAGAACATGCTTTAGATCCTTTGACACTGTATCCAGATAAATTCCCATATGTTGGAAAGTCATTAATAGTGCAAAAAGCATATTGTGCAAATGAAATGTCTCTCTACATGAAGCATCATAGGTCATCAGACTTTCACCCCAGAGTATCTTTAAGTTATCAATCAGATGTTCATGATAAATGTCAATATCATTTCTAGGTTGTTTAGGGCCTGATATCAACAATGATAGCATAACGTACTTATTTTTCATATACAACCAAGGAGGAAGATTGTATACAAAAAGCATAGCATGCCAAGTGCGATGTTGGCTGCTCAATGTCCCGTATGGATTCATCCCATGGGTACAAAGCCCAAGTCTTTGATTCCTGACTTCTTCACCAAATTCAGGTTATAATAAATCAATCTTCTTCCACTATGGGGAATCAGACGCATGTCGTCGAATCCCATCATTATTTTTCTTAACCTCTGCATGCCACCTCAAATTCTTCACATCTATTGTATTGGAAAACAAGTATCTAAACCGTGGTATTATAGGTATATACCACATCACCTTGGTAGGAGAACCAGTTTTGGACTTCCCTGAAGTCATCATTTTATACCTTGACGCACCACATTTTGGACAATCTTTCAGATCCACATATTCCTTTTGAAATAATACACAATCATTTGGGCATGTGTGTATCTTCTTGGCCTCCATTCCCATTGTGAACAACAATTTCTTTGACTTGTACGTTGAGATTGGTAGCTCGTTTCCTTTAGGAAGAATTTCTTTCAACAAAGACAACAATGACGTGAAGCTTTTATCACTCCATCTATTGTTAGCATTTAGCTTATACAATCTCAACACAACACTAAGCTTCGTAAACTTAGTACAACCTATCTATAACAGTCTCTCAACATCATGCACAATGTTCCTAAACATGGGAGGTGGATTGGTGTGCTCTACCCCACAATTATCCAACATCTTATCAACGATGTCTACGGGAACTGGTTCGTGCACATCTACATCATTGGAGGCAATTTCTTCTTCCACACAAGCACTGATATTGACATTTAGTGATTTTAGGTTTGAAATCTCTCCGTGCCAGTACCATTATGTATAGCCTTGTACAATCCCGTTACATGACATGACTATTGGTTTCTTCACTAGTGCTGACTTTCAAGTTGTTACCAGAATGCCTAGATGGACAGTAGAACCTATCTCCAGGTTGTTTCCTATGTTCCTCTGCAAATATAATAAACTGATCAAGACCAGAAATAAACTCTCAGGTACAGCGATTTCGAATGGACATCCATGATCTATCCATTCTTTGATAAAAGAGAAAATAAGTATATATTAGGGTTTGGGGTTAAAATATTAGGATTAAGCGCTAAAAGATTAGGGTTTAGGGTCTTATATATAATAAATGTTTACCACCTATCCCATTTTTTACCACCTAATCTCACTAGTAAGTGTATAATGTGTATTCGATTTTCAAGAAAATTTCAGTAGCATTTCCCCATAGTTCTCCAAGTACACTGATTTACATGGGCAAATGCCCACCGACATATGTACTTAGAGAACAAACTGGGAAGTGATGATGAAACATCATGAAAATTGACTATACATTATACACTTACATCCTAAGTGAGAGTAAATGTTCAAGAATAGTCCCAAACCAGGGACTATCTAAGATTTACTCCTAATGAGTAAATCTCAGACGAGTTTCTAGGCCAACAAAATACATGTATGTTGTCATTCCTATACCTACAATCCTAGTTTCATCATTCATATCCTAGGTTTTGTGTAACATCATTTAATTCAATACATTCTTTCATTTGGGTAAGTTTATTCATTCATCATTAACCCTAATTAATCATTATTAATCAACTACACAAACTTGAAGAAAAATTACTAAACTAAGTTAAATCAATCACTAATAAGAGAGAAAGACAGCAATATCAATTAATTAAATTTATTCATGCATCATTAACCCTTATTAATTAATATTAATCAACTGCAAAATCTTAGAGAAACTAACTGAAAATCTAATTAATTAAGTTCATTTGTGCATCATTAATCCTAGTTAATCAACATTAATCAACTATAGGCGGAGAAGACTATGGTTCTATCATTAACCCTAATTAATCTATATTAATAATTACTAATCAATATGGCGACATCATTAACCCATATTAATCTACTACTGATTAACACACACTGCACTGGTAGAGCAGGTTGTGGTGGTGGTGGCCAGAGTTGGAGGTGGTCAGGATGGAGGTGAAGGATGTCAGGCTGGAGGCGAAGCAGATGATGGCTGGAGGTTGCAACTTGAGGAAGGCAGCAGCCGGTGGCAGCCATTGGAGGGGCGACAGATGACTATAGTTGCTCAAGCGGCATTCGATGGCGGCGTTGAGCACAATATCTCCTCAAGCTCACCAGAGTCCTCGATCAGGCGGTGAGCACAGCAACTCACCGATCGACATCCTCGATCAGGCGGGATCACAAGAGCTCACACAACAACTCACAAAAGTAGACGGTGGAGAACAACAGTGTGCGGAAAACGACCAGATGGAGTAATGGAGCGGAGGTGGTGGTGTACACGGAATTGCTAGAGACCTAGGATAAAATCGATTGGGAATGAAACAGAGAAGGTGAAGATTCTAGTTTGTGTGGGTTCTATTAAGTTAACTATCGACGTCAGTTATTACAAAAATCTAACGCTTAAAACTAACAAGCGTCGTTCACATAGGAAAACTGACTCCTATCTGCAACTTTAAACAAAAGAATTTGCACCTAATCAGGGTGTTTATCGTCAATTTCTAGATACAAAAACATACTTCTATCAACATAGCCTGAAAAAATTGTTCTTGTGTTGCGATCATAATTATCGATTGTCGACCAAAAACCGACACTGAATATGCAAATTGGGGGGAAATATTTTCACGGGGACAACGCACGAACAAACATCCTCATTGGTTCTTTGGCACAAACTGACGACCAATGCGGGGACAAATTTTGCCTCATGAAGAATGATTAGTTGTCGGTTCCTTTTGAAAATCCAACGACTAATTAGGGATAAAAAATTTTGCGGGGACTTGGAGCGAAACATATGTCGTCAGTTATACTACAATCGACGCTGAATAGAAATATTTCAGAGGCAAAAAATTTTCCTTATAAAATTGTATTTTGCAGGTGATTTTGGACGTTAGTTTATATGTCAACAAATCAATGTTAAAGAAAAAGTGAAGCTCGTGTCTTTTTTAACTCGTCCGGTCTTCACATATAGGTGACAATTGTCCTTTTTAGCCGACGTCATAGTGTATTGGCGTGAGTTTTTTAACTTTAATCGACGTCGTCAAATGTGAGATGATATGTCATTACTGTACTTGAAGTGAAAAACCCTCATCTCTACTCTCATTTCTACCCTTGGCTCTCAATTACCCTAATACCACTTACCCTATAAACCTAACTTGACAAGTCCTACTAGAATTACACCTAACCCTAGTTCTCTAACTAGTAGTATAGGGTACATTCTAATTGCACTTGCCTTGTTGTTTGGTTTGGTAATCTAGATTGAATTGTCATAATTGCATGCCATGTTGACAACCCCAGCTAATATCAAATCACATTCCCAAATAGCCCACCTACCTAATCCATTGCCTAAAATCCACCTTAACCTTCTTGCTTGTTAATGCTAGTGTAGCTTAATTGTCTTTGTATATTCTAGTTAGTTGCTTAGTATTGCTAGTTAGGGTTACTCTAGATCCTTTCTTGATTTAGTGTTTAACTTAGTTCTTAGTTGATAATTTCTTTGTTACAGTAGCGTAGATTATCTTTCTCCTATTTAGTTGCTTGCTTAATCTAGCTTCTTAGATCCAACTTGCATAGGATAACCAAGTTTTTGGTAATCTAATTTTCATATTGCCTTTACTTGCTTGTTGCATAGTGTAATAAAACCAAAATCCGTTTTAAACCCTTCAACCCTAGTCTCCACTCTAGGAACATAGCCCACACCAACTAAGCTCTAGTGCCCCCTCTATCCATGTGGTTCGAGCCCCTTTACTTGCCTCTCACCTATACTATAACATGACCTTGTGCGCTTGTGGGAGCATATTTTATTGGTGTGAGTGAACCTAGTTAGGGGAAACCTTATATATATTGAAAGACCATACATGCATGCAAAACCACACCAAGCTTTCTGGCGCCATTGTCGGGGATAAAGGTGCTCAGCCTAGCTAGTTAGTTTTTCTTTGACTTTTCATACTGCCCTCATCATTGCCATTCTTTATTCATTATTCTTTGCATTCTTTGTGTATATTGGTATATTAACTTGTTCTCTTTTGTTTGGTTGTTCTTTGTACATGTGACAAGCCACTTAGGAGAAGACAAGATGGAAGGCCAAAATGCACCCCACAGGCCGCTTCAAGACTACTTCATGCCTAGCAACTACAAATCGCCAATTTCTAGCAAGGTTGATCAAATCCCAGGGGAGAAATTATTTATTCCTCCAGGTCTTCTTGGGCTCCTATCCATCTTCTACGGCTCGTAGAGTGAGAAGTCCTACAAGAACTTAGACTCCTTTCTTATAGTATGTTCCACCTTCAGGACGCCAACGGTTAGTGATGATACCATCTGGTTGACCTTGTTCTCTTTCTCCCTCAAAGATAGAGCCAAAGATTGGTATGACTTAAGAAGGGATATCATGAGTTTGGAAATAATGAATAATGCCTTCTTGAGACAATTCTACTCTATAGCAATGAAAACAAAAATGTGGCATGCCGTGACAAGTTTTAGTCAAATGGGCAATGAGCAGTTCCATAATGCATGGAAGAGATTTAAGAACATTTTGAGGGAGTGCCCACACCATGCGTCCCCTTTGTGGCAGCTAGTTCAATCATTCTACTTCGATTTATCTCTAAAGGACCAAGTTAAAGTAGACTCTTCTTATGGAGGAGTTTTCATGGCTAGGCCACCTATGGAGATATGGCCTTTGTTTGATTAGTAGGCTTAAGGATCAAGAATTCAAGATTCTAGCATGATGAACGACGGGGGCTATGCCTTTGGTGTGACACCTCCTACTCATAATGACTCAATCCTACAAGTGATGAAGATTCTTGGTGACATGGTGAGCTTCATGAAGAACCAGGTGACATATGTTCCTTTCCACCTGGTCAATTCTATTGAGT
This sequence comes from Alisma plantago-aquatica, assembly GCA_963693085.1. Lineage (NCBI taxonomy): Eukaryota > Viridiplantae > Streptophyta > Magnoliopsida > Alismatales > Alismataceae > Alisma > Alisma plantago-aquatica. Next base: position 1,386,671,386 of record OY856412.1, read on the forward strand.
TCTATGGTGAGGCAAAGAAGACACCTCACTCCTATAGCTACCAAGAGCCACAAAGTTCAAAATATAGCTCATGGTTTGAGGAAGATGTTCTCTCTATATTGAAAATATTTGATGATGTTCAAAAAGATGTGGCAAGGCTAGAAGAGAGAATAGAGCAGCTATCTTCCATAATTTCTCTCCAAGAAGAAAAGTTGTCTTCAAAACCCATCATGAGCTACCATGAAACAAGTGGACCAATGCCCTCTTCTCAAGTTTTCTATAGTATTCCTCCCATGCAAGTGCATCCCATCTACCATTTCGAATGCAATTCCAAGCCTTATACTCCACCTCCCACTCCATCACCACCATTTTCCCAACAATTCACCTTCCAATCTCAATTCTCCCCTCCTCCTCAATTTCAACACCAAGTGTCACCTCCACCTCCTCCACATCTACAACTAGGTCCCCCTCTCCACCATGAGCAAGGAAGTGTTGTGACAGTTCTAAGGAGTGGAAAATCTCTTGAGCAACCCACATATCAAAGAAAGGCTTAAAAAGCAAAACAAAGGCAACCAAGTGGTGGTAATGTGATTGAGATTGCCGAAGATGATTCAGTGATATATCTTTTTAATTTTGGGATACCATGTGCTCCACCTCATACTCCATTTGTAAGTCCCACCATCCTTATTTTTCACCTCATGTTGATGCAAGAAAGGCCAACGCAAGTAATCATACATTCATTGAAGTACTAGATGAGGCATGAGAATTGAAGTGGAGGCAAAAGCATGATGTGGATATTCTTGAGGTGTTTCACCAAGTGAAGGTGAACATTCAAATCATGGATGCTATCAAGAAAATCCCATAATATTCCAAGTTCCTCAAGAACCTATGCACTATGAAGAGAAGGTCAACGAGGAGGATACCAAAGAAAGTGAACTTGACTGAACAAGTGAGCTCCATTCTCAAGCACTCACTCCCTATGAAGGGGAAAGACCCAGGTCCCCAATCATACCTAGCTACATTGGGGGACATCACGTAGGCCAATCCCTACTTGATTTGGGATCCAGTGTGAATTTGATGCCATATAGTGTTTATGTTGAGTTCGGTTTAGGCAATATTGCACTCTCTAGTTGGCGGATCTCTCCATCAAAGTGCCTAGAGGATGAGTGGATGATGTTTAGGTGATGAATGACAAGGAAAGAGGAGTTGTGTTCCCAGGTGATTACATTGTTCTTGACATGGAACCAGATGATAGGAAGATCCCCATCGTATTGGGGAGACCGTTCTTATCTACATCTAATGCCGAGATACATGTCCGCATTGGCATAATGACAATCTTTTTCATGGACATGAAGATAAAGATCAACATATACAAGTCATCAAACTGGCGAGTTTGAGATGAGGATATTGGATATGGTCACTTCAGGAGTCCTATTGATCATTCGAGAAGAGAAGATCAATATGAAGGAATTGATGATAGCTTTGGTGATGAAAGGGATGAGGAACATAGGTTGGATGCAAATGAGAGATGTATCTATTGCAAAAATGGGTACATGAGGAAGCCAAATGGATGAAAAATTGAAGAATCTCCAAGAAGCCTAGCTGAAGGCAAGAAACTCAGCTCTTGTGGGAGGAAACCCACCTTGGTTTGAGATTTTTTCACCAAACCATCCATTTTTGATAATTTATCTTTGTTTCTACACTTTCCAAGAAAATATGCACACACACTTGTGTATAATAGTTTTTTTCTAGTTTTAAGATGTGCAGGTGATAACATGGTGAAATGAAGGAAATTTGAGTACAATTGAGAGAAGTTTTCAAAGAAAAATCAATTGAGACCAAGATATTAAGTGTTTGATGAAATCCAAGTTGAGGATAGAAACTATAGGATTCACCACGGTCGTGTCACTTCAAAATGGCTGCGGTCATTTACATGTAAATTGCACAAAGTCCCTGGATCTAAGAAGAACTGAAGAAAATTGACAAAGGATCCACCACAGCCGTGTGAGCCACCATGGTCGTGCAGCTGAGGAACCACTACGGCCATGTGAGGCATCACGACCATGCTCCCAGGAGCCACCACAGCCATGCTATGCATAATGACCATGCCACAGTCTATACCCACCACCATAGGGAGGACCCCCACCAGAGCCCCCGAGAGAGCCATGATCATCCACCCTATCATCCTAAACTCTAGCGTCATGCTGAGGACATCATGATTTAAAAGTTTGGGGTGGTAGGGCGATCTGCCCTATCTCATTTGTACTCTTATTTTGCATTTCACCTACCATTTACTTTTTCTTGTTCGCTTTTTCTTGCTTTAGTATAGAATTTACCTACTTTGCATACTGGCATGCCATGTAGTTTGCTTTCTTGTCAGTTTTGCATAATTTTCAAAAAAAAATCTCTTTTTTCCATGCATTGCATATCATGTAGATTTCTGGTAATTTTTGCATGTTTTATCTAGGATTTGCTTGTTTACTGCTTTAAGTTCAATAATTTAGGCTTAGATGTTATTGAAGGCAACTTGACACCGTTTTTGTCCAATTTTGCCCAAATTTGATATTTCTTGCCTAAAAGTATGTATTAACCCAATCTCTACTTTTTGAATTAAAAATGATGACCTTTGACAAATGCAAGTGAATTATCATTGTTTCTTACTAAATGGTATCAATTCGTGACTTTTTACATGTGCATCACCTCTCTTGGGTTTGTGAATGATTAGGTTGAACTGTGACTCAAGCAAGCTAGGAGCGCTTAGTGCCTATGAAATCACTTGATAGAAGTATCAATTTCAGGTTCTCCATTCATGTGGTGTGATATTGTTGGATGAAGTGTGGGATTAATTTTCATGTAGGATACCTTATGTTAAGAATCACGCAAGTGACCCCTTTTGGACCCGACTATTCACTCACCATCTTCTTACCCCTCTGCCTCATGAAAGGATGCTAAAGTGCACACATAAGCCTCTACACTCTATCCACCATATGCCCTATCTACACCAAGGGAAAAAGAAATGAAAAAAATGAAGAGAAGAACAAAAAAAAACAAAAAGAAAATAAAAGGATGCTCTTGTCTTAGAGCATCTAAATAAAGAAAAGATGAGTACTCAATGTAATAGCACTCCAAAAATCTTTCCACAATCTTTTCTTCCATTTTCATACCTATTGAGCTAGAAAACATGAAATCTAGCTCACTTCACCCTTTCTACAATCACGTGGGTCATTCGGTGTGGTTTCAGACATAAGACTGAATGCATGAAAGTGAAACAACACTCCTAGTCATCTTTGATTAACGCCAGCATGAAATGGTTTGCCTGGAATGATATGAAGCGCATATGGAAAGCTTGTGTATTATATGCTTTATATTTGAAGTGTGTACGCTTAGTGCTCATTTCATGATTGGTATGTGAAAGAGGAGGGGAGAGAGGTGGAACACATACACTTAGTCACTTATAAGACCATTTAGTCAATAATCATCTGTTGTTATGCATTTGTCATTCTTGTTTATTGAAAGAAAATTGAAAAGAGAGATTAAGTTGGAGCATACTTGAGGACAAGTAAGTTTTATGTTTGGGGTGGTGATGCGGCCGTATTTTTGGGCTCCATATTGTGCCATTTTGTACCATATTCACATTTAAACATAGTAGAATGTAAGTTAAATTCCCCAATGTGAGTACTATTATCAAATGCACTTATGGACTTTCTTTGCATTATTTTTAGGTACTTGAACCATGCTTTGGATGGATGAGAGAGAAGAAAGGAGTTCTAGGGTTCCTCCGCTCATGGAGGGGTCCAAAGAAGGCCCCAAAGCTCCCTCAACCTACCCCTAATGGCTAATATTCGACATCAAGCAAAGAAGTCCATTGATGATGAAGATTGAAGTTAAATTTTCCACTGAAAACCCCAGCACAACCGTGGGCATCCACCATGGATGTGGGAATTAAAGCCAAGAATCGCAGGGATGTCAGTATTTTTGCACCAAAAGAACAACGACTATGGCCAACTGAAGACATCATGGTAGTGACCATCAGTATGGCCGTGGCCAACTAAAGACATCACAGTCGTGACCTCCTCCACGGACGTGGGAATTAATTGCTCAAGTTCCATAGAATCACCAGAGAATTGGTCCATTTTACACGTGAATGACCACGGTCGTTGCCATCACCACGACTGTGACCCTTGAAGACCGCCTCGCCTATGGCACTCCCCATGCCCATGGTGATCTGAAGACAAGACGACTTCCAGCTGCCTCGTCCGTTGCCTCCTCCTATAACAATGTCATGGTATCCCACATGGCCATGGTACCCCTTAACCAGCACGACCGTGGCACACCGCCATAGCCGTGGTTGCCACATATACTTAGCATTTCCACTCCATTTCACTCCTCGGCTGTTCCATACAACCATGAATGTGCCATGCAACCCCCACCATGGCCATGACACCTCAACACGGCCGTGGTGACCACCTAAACCTACCCATTTTCACCACTAGTTTTCCTATTCTACCCCTACTTACCCTAGTGCTTCCCCACCACCTATAAATACATTGGTGGTGGCTAGAGAATGAAGGTTACACTCCCCCGTCTGCCATTACTCCTCACCCTCTCTTGAGCATTCATTGCATTCCCCTTGCATTAATTCTCTCCACCCACCATTTCCACCATAGATACCTAGTTTTCTAGGTTTTCTACCATAACCCCCTCCATTTTCATGCCCATCATCAATCTTGGAGGAAGGAGGTTGCCCTACAATAACTAGGAGGTGAAGTAAGAGGATCTACTTTGAGCTCCATGGAGTCCCATACCCTTCTCATTTCTTTTGCCTTTTCTTTGATTATGTCTAGATAAACCCCTAGTGGGGGGTTGTTTGTGGTAAAAATGTGACTTCGATACCATGTTGGGAGAGAATAATTTGTAATGAACATGATTTCATTTTATGATGATTGCCTTTGCTTCTATCTCAATCCCATTATCTTGCATTTGATATTTTCTCTTAAACTTAAATTGCTTGCTTTGTGATGTTTGATGACACTTAGCTACTAGAAGAATTGGAGTGTATGTAACAATCTTAGGAATGGCTCCTAGGTCCAATTAGTGGATCCCTAGCTAGCTCTCTTTGTTCCTACATACATATCCCTCCTTCTACAAGTGAGTGTGAGATCTAAGTGACTATGTAAGTGTTATTATTGCAATTTCCTAGAGATTTCTAAAGGCTAGATGGCTTGTAGCATGAGGTGAAAAACCCTCATCTCTACTCCCATTCCTACTCTTCGCTCTTAATTACCCTAATACCACTTACCCTAGAAACCGAGACTTGACAAGTCCTATTATAATTACACCTAACCCTAGTTCTTTAACTAGTAGTATAGGGTACATTCTAATATCACTTTCCTTATTGTTTGGTTTGGTAATCTACATTGAATTGTGATAATTGCATGCCATATTGACACCCCCAACTAATATCAAATCACATTCCCAAACGGCCCACCTACCTAATCCATTGCTTGAAACCACCTTAACCTTCTGGCTTGTTAATGATAGCGTAGCTTAATTGTCTTTGTTTCTTATAGTTAATTGCTTAGTGTTGATAGTTAGGGTTAATCTAGATCCTTGCTTGCTTTAATGTTTAACTTAGTTCTTAGTTCATAATTTCTTGGTTAGAGTAGTCTAGATTATCTTACTCTTGTTTAGTTGCTTGCTTAATCTAGCTTCTTAGATCTAACTTGCTTAGGATAACCTAGTTTTTGGTAATCTAATTTTCATATTGCCTTTACTTGCTTGTTGTGTACTGTAATAAAATCAAAACCCTTTTTAAACCCTTTAACCCTAGTATCTGCTCTAGGAACATAGCCCACACCAACTAAGACCTAGTGCCCCCTCTATCTTAGTGGTTCGATCCCCTTTACTTGCCACTCACCTATACTATAACACGACCCTGTGCATTTGCGGGAGCATATTTTAGTGTTGTGAGTGAACCTAGTTAGGGGAAACCTTATAAATATTGAAAGATCACACGTGCGTGCAAAACTGCACAAAGCTTTCTGGGGGGGAGTCAACCATGAGGTTTTCCATCTCCATGGTGTAGCACAACCAGGGTGGCAGGAAGGTAGGTAGAAGATGAAGTCATGAATACAACTTCTCTACCCCAAGATCAACAACTATGAGGTAATGATAATATTTTCCTTTGTCCAATTTTTTTAGCCTTAGCGACATGTTAGTAGGATGCCAAAGTGGCATGATCCCATTGGCTTAGTCCCAACCCCACAACTTGTTTGGATATAGCCATAATTCCCAACATGTCTTTTTGTGATTGGTTCAAGTAAGATGATCTTGCAAACATTCTAGTAAATAACTGGAAAATCGGTTTAGGGTCATATTATATATCAAATTGCTCAAAACAATGTGTAAAATCTGAGCAGAATGGTTTGAATACATAGATTTGATTGTAGTTTGAAAAGTAGGTGTAATACATGAATATAAAGTGATTTTTGAAAGTAAACCTAGTTTATGATGAATAAGTAGTTAATCATGTTAATTATTCTTAATTGCGATATAATCTAGTATTTTTAAATAAAGATGAGAACTCAATATCTTAAAAAAGATTAAGATGATAATGATGATCTTTTAGGATTTCCAAAGTCAATAACCATATACATGGGGAACTAGGGTTTGGAAACCAACACTTGTAACTTGTTATAATTTTAATTCGTGCAATATGATTTGTGTTCATAATAACATGATATGTTTAATGTGATAATTAGGGTTACACCTAAAACATAGGTAGTGTTTCAAAAATTTATACAACATGATGCGATGGAATTAAGGTTTAATATCATTATTCCTAATATAAACCCAAGATGGCCCCAAACCTTAGTTAGGACCTAATTAAGGCCAGATAAGTATCACATGAACATATGGAGACAACCTAGGTTATATATACATACAGATTGAGTTACTGATTGCTCGAATGTATCTTGATGATTGGATTGTACAACATACATGGATATAACAAAATGGTCTCCATAAGGAAGGTACGTGGTTATCTTACGAAAACCTGCATATATTTGTGAATATCTTCCTAGATGTTTATTTAGTTCCAGTTGAATATAATGTTGATATGTGTATCATATAATGGGACTATGATATTCTCAACCTAAAGTTAGAACTACTAAGGAGTGGCTCACCTACGTCCAATGATGGATAGAGAAAGGTGATTATACCCAAGGTGGTATGACAAACATGGATTATATTATACAAAATAAAATACAAGATAATATGTGCAACTATTTACTTATTGAATATGCAAGTGCATGCACACTTTTGAACGTACTAATATACACAATATAGTGATCCAAGTATTTGTTTGTCATTGTTTTAGTTGACTAATGTGGATATATGATGGTTAGAAGATTCATATAATTTCATTAAAGATTTTAAGTTTAATGTAACAAGAAGGATTAGATACTTAGTATTCATGGTATATTCTTCCATATAGTATATCTCTTTCAGTAGTACATCTGTGTTAGAAATTATGTAAAATCCTTTCAGGAGAAATTAGTATCATGTTGTCACATTCAAACTTAAAAATAAAAAAAGTATCTATTATTATCTGTTATCTTAAAATATGCCTTTTGTGGTGGGAAATTGGGTAAGGGAGTCGTAACATAGGTAGTAGGAGTTAGCTCCCATTGTAAAAGTTCATATAACTTTATTAGGATACAAAGGTCCCAAATAGTTAATGTAATATTGCATATAATTCTTACAATTACTTTTCATGTGTAGTAACTGAAGTCCAATCTAAAAATTGAAGTAAAAAATTACATTCTACTTTTCCTATGACCTTTCATATAGCTTTATTAGATTATAGATTGATCCGTATGCAATTTTAAAAAAGAATATAAATTTATGTCTAAACACATAGCACCTACACAACTACCTTATCAGAAGAAGAAGATAAACCAGTTCACAACTAAGAATACAAAAAAATGAATAGAATACATCCTTTAAGCTTTCCTATAAAGTATAAAATAGAATACAAATTCAAGTAATTTAGAAATAGTGAAAAAAAACTACATAAAAAACCCTCCAGGGGATTTGTTATACAGTCAAAAAGATTCATATGTGCTTGCTATGCACTTTTATATAAAGTATAGACTAACTACAAGGACTGATTCATAATTAAAAATAATAGTAGAAAGATTGCGGGGAAAACCATTTACAGATGTTCTTAATAGTGAAATATTTAATACTGCAAAAAGCATGAGCCTACTATTATGTTTCATTGATGTAATCCTTAGCCGTTCACATCACTGAAAACTTTTTGCTATAGTACACTAATGTTAACTTGGAACCTTTAAATAAGAAAAAATTGTAGACAATTTGCATTTTCCACCTGCTCTCCCACCTGGGACTTAAAAAGAGAGATATTAGACCATTTCCCTCAATCACATGTTCTTGTGAAAAAGAGAATCTTGCAATATCTCTACTATGTCTTTCTAGAAAAGAGAAATACATCCCATGAATTTTTTTTGCTCACAACATTTTATTGGTAATGAATTTTGTGCCAAAATAAGAAGCATTTGATTTATAAATTCTTTCTAACAAGACTAATATTGAAATATTTTAGAGAAAGAATAATATGAAAGAAGTCTAAAAAAGAGATCAAAGAATTATAAAATATTTTTCTCATAACATTCAACCTGTAATATTTTTTTGCTGAAATAAACAAGGCTAATGTCAACAAGGCTAATGTTGACATACTTTAGATAAAAATAATAGGAGAGAAGTATAAAAAAAGAGGAAGGGAATTATAAGAAAACAAAAAATGAATAAAATAAAGATGACGGAAGTAGACAAGCCCTAGGAGAGAAGTAAGAAAAGGAGACAAGGGAAGTATAAAAAAAGAAGAGTAAGGTAAACATTAATAATGTACCTTCAAAATGTGAATAATGTACTCAAAATATAAATATTGTACTTCGAGGATAGGTATTCATCCTAAATCACATTTGTTATTCTCCTAAAACATGAATAACATATTTTAAAATGGAAGTAATAAAATCCATAAAATAGATATTGTACCTCAAAATGCAGTATCGTACCCTAAAATACATGATTTATACCACCAAAACACGGATATTGTACCCCTCTTATTTCTTGAGTTGTAATATTTTAGGGTACATTATCCATGTTTAGGATACAATACCCATGTTTGGGATATGCTACACTTATCTACGGTACCAATGTTTACTTCCTCCTCTTTTTCATAATTCCTTTGTCTATTTTTTACTTTTCTCCTCTCTCTTGTCACATCCCTCATATTATTTTATATTTTAATCTCTTTTTTATACATCCTCTTTGTTTATATTCCTTTAATAGTATTCTTTCTCTAAAGTATGTCAATATTAATCGTATGAAGGTGTTTTTATAAGGAATCTAATACTTTTTATTTGGTTAAAAAAATCATTACACATTCAAAGTTATAAGAAAAATAATTTTCTCTCTCTTCTCTTTTTCTCTCTTTATCTCCTTCATCATTTATCTCTTCATGTTTATCTATCAACCTACTAATTTAATTCCTTTTCTTTCCCAACTCTCTTTATATTTCTTCATATTTATCTAATTCTACTCTCATTTTCACCCTCTTTTTTATTCCTTTTTTCTCTCCATGTAACTACGCTTTTTGGAAAGTTGATATTGAAAGTGGGTTGTTATCTAAATCACGCTACCCTTGCTTCCTGCTCCCAACATGTAGATGGGCAATGAAGCCAATGGATTTGATGTTCTTTGTTTCGTGAGTAGGTTGCTCCCAATGGAAGATAGTGACATGTCTATCCGAAGCAATCTTGTTTTTTTTTTGTTTATAATTGTGAGTACAAGAGTACGTAGTTGTATTTTGAAGTAGCATGATCCTCTCTTTGGAAAATGTAAGTCTATGCTAGGCAATGAGCTCTCAAGATCTATTGTTTCTTATTTAACAAGGATGTCACATTTAATGTGCATAAAATTTGTTTCCAACCATTTCATGGGTGAGGAAACGTGCTGATTAGTAAGGAAATCAGTAGCCGACTCCTCTTAAAACTAGGAAAATGCTTGGCAGACCCTCATAAAGGGGACTCATTTTCGGTTGTTTGCCCGCAGCTGCAATACGTCGGGGTTCTATCAAGACACGCATATGATGAGAAATTGGGAGAGAGAGATGTGATAGTGGCTGGAATGAGAGAGGAGTGTGCGAATAGAGAGAGAGAGAGAGAGAGAGAGAGAGAGAGAGAGAGAGAGAGAGAGAGAGAGAGAGAGAGAGAGAGGAATATTTATTTCACCTATAACTTTCAAACCACAATGTAGTTTTTGACGAAATAAAAATTGGTACATTCCTGTCAAAAGACACTTTCCAACAAATTCAATACAAATATATTTTTGAGAAATATAATATAAAATCTAAAAAAAGGAGAATGACTAGAAGGAAAGAGAAAAAGATCAGAGAGAAAATTATTTTGCTTATAACATCCAATTTGTAACGTTTTTTTTGACAAAATAAAATCCGCTAGATTCTTTATAAAAATATGCTACAACAAACTTAATTTTGGCTACATAACAAGACCAACACTACAGTAACAACCTTAACAAAATAAAAATAAATAGAAATTGCTACGTGTAGTAGAAAGCGAATCAGAAACGAGACACAATTTGTCTCCTAACGTTATCGCTCACCACCCTGCTATTAATCATTAGCTCAAGATGGGGGAAACAATTGTGGTGGACGGGACTACTACTGCTTAATGGAAAAATGTGTGAATGAGAGGGAGTACCACTACTACAGAAATAGCATTCAGTGTCGCTTTTCTGGGCGTCGGTTATTAAGGAAAACCGACGCCTAACATATAAGGCGTCGGTTGTTTAATAGAACCGACGTCTATATTCGAAGACCAGCCAGACACGGGTACCGCTTTGTATTAAGCGTCGGTTTTTTATAAACAACCGACGCTTAAAGTCGCCCGCGAAATCCATTTTTCGATAAAAAAAATAGTGTCATTTTCAGCGTCAGTTATCCCTCTCTAACCGACGCTGAAGGTGGTTCCCGCCAAAAATTTCCATGAAAATATTGTCCAATTGGACGTCGGTTGTTTCAACCAACTGACGCTAAAGATGTTTAGGCGTCGGTTGTGGTAAACAACCGACGCTATTTGGGAACTTATAACCCCCGCGATCGCCCGACTTTTCCCCTTTCTTCTGTTTCATTGCTACCCTATTGCGGCGATTTTCCCGGTTGCGGCGACTTTCCGGTGCTTCTCTGCTGCTGCTGCTCTCCAGCGCTTCTCTCCGGCGCCCCATCTCCGGCGTCCTTCTTCTCTGGCACCCTTCTTCTCCGCCGCCCCTGCTACTGCTGTTGTCCGCTCGTCGCCGCCGGTCGTTGCCCACCGCCCCTGCTCTCCTCTAGTCGTCGCCGCCAGTAGAAGCAGCTACGGTGCTGTCGTCATCACCTCCGCCCCCGCCGGTAGAAGCAGCTTTACGCGTGCTGTCCTCGTGCAAGGTAACCCACAAACCTTCACCACCTTTTTTGTCCTCTGCCTTGCTTTTCTCTGCCGCCGCCAACCTAGAACTCACGCAGGCAGCGCCTAAGTAGGTGCCAGGGCACGCCTAGGGTCCCAAGCCCAGGTGCCCTGCCTAGATAGGCCTCTGGGCAGATGCTTGGGCGGCGCCAGGGCACGTCTAGGCTGCACGTCTAGTGGATTTTTTGCTAAAAGTTATTTACTGATTGTGTTTATTTAATAATGTACTGATACATATGTGATATATCAATCTGATAGTCCATGATAGAACAAAACATAATGATGTTGACTGCAACTTTGTGTGTCATGCTATTCTTAATTAAGTGTATATTTACTTCATAATTGAATGTTTAAGTAAGTTATAGATATCATGATGATGAACTGTAATGCACACATGTGACATGTTTGGAATGTAAATGATGAACTGTAATGCACACATGTTTAACTTATTTTATTGTTGAGTATATTGAGAATCCTAATCACCCTTCTTGCTTAATGATGAACTGTAATGCACACATGTGAATGCTTGGAATTTAAATGATGAACTTTTCCCTAAATTGCCAATCATGCTTTTAAAGACATCAATAATCACCTTAATTTGAAGAACTAGGATTTTAGGTATAAGAATGACAACACATTATTTGTTGGCCTAGAAACCCGTCCAAGATTTACTCATTAGGAGTAAATCTTGGATAGTCCCCGGTTTGGGACTGTTCTTGAACACCTAATCTCACTTAGGATGTAAGTGTATAATGTGTATTGAGTTTTCGAGAAAATTTTGGTAGCATTTCCCCGTTTGTTCTCTAAGTACATATGTACTTAGAGAACAGCGGGGAAATGCTGCCGAAATTTTCTTGAAAACCCAATACACATTATATACTTATTAGTGAGATTAGGTGTTCAAGGATGGGATAGGTGGTACACATTTATTATATATAAGAATGACATCACATGTGTTTGTTGGCCTAGAATATGAACAATCATTGTTTTTTATATTACTTGTACATTGATATAAATTAGAATGAACAATCACTAAATTATATACTGTTTGTATGGAGTCCGGCTTCATTGTAGATATCTATTATTGTGTTTGTTGGCCTAGAAACCCGTCCAAGATTTACTCATTAGGAGTAAATCTTGGATAGTCCCCGGTTTGAGACTGCTCTTGAACACCTAATCTCACTTAGGATGTAAGTGTATAATGTGTATTGAGTTTTCGAGAAACTTTTGGTAGCATTTCCCCGTTTGTTCTCTAAGTACATATGTACTTAGAGAACAGCGGGGAAATGCTGCCAAAATTTTCTTGAAAACCCAATACACATTATACACTTACTAGTGAGATTAGGTGTTCAAGGATGGGATAGGTGGTACACATTTATTATATATAAGAATGACATCACATGTGTTTGTTGGCCTAGAATGTGAACAATCATTGTTTTTTATATTACTTGTACATTGAAGGATTGCTAATTGATAAAAGATCACAATTTTAGAGACATGTATGTTTATACAAATGCTAAATGTTTTCCTTATTCTAGTTGATACAAATGCTAAATGTTTTCCTTTTTAATGAAATTTTCAGATGGCTCACCATGATGAGAATGATGTCCATGATGAGCATGAAGTCCATGATGAGCATGCTGTCCATGACGAGCATGGCGAGGATACCAACGTAAGTTCTAAAAACATATCCCGTATTTCTATAAAATTCATTATCTTCTAGTTATGTCATATATCCTGTATTTCTATATTGGCTTAATTCAGTGTGTTTATTTTTGTCAAATTTTAGGTTGATGATGCACAACTACCCATTGAAGCAATTGAGCAACTTGATGCGCAGCAACAAAAACTTAACAAGAAAAGGGGTATCACTCTGTTGAAAAAGTTACTTGCGCTGAGTGGCAGTGGATCCAAATTGGTTGTGGAGTTTGATAATGGAGGGAATGCAATTGGAGTGAACCGCAATAATTTTATAAACTATCTTGGGGTTGTCACTCGAAGCCATTGTGGTGTTAAGTATGATAATTGGCATAAAGTTCCTCAGGCGAAGAAAGACTTGATATGGAAAGATTTATGCGTGAGTTATTATTATTTGCAATTCTATTTTGTAGATTACAAATTCTATTATTTGCAATTATATTTTTGGTACTAGTTAATAACATTTCTATTTTACATAATCTGTTTGCATTGGATGAGATGTTGCATCGTAAAAGTGTGATGCAACGCGCTGGAAAGATGCTTAGGAATTACAGGACAAATCTGAACAGAGAATACATAAGACAGGGTGATAAGAAGAAGAAGTCAGCCCTTGAACAATGGAACTTCTTGGACAAAGAAGATTGGGACAATTTTGTTGCTTCAAGAAAATCTGAAGAATTCAAGGTATTAGGCGTCACTCCCATTTTAATTAATATACATTGTATTCACCTATTCAAGATTAACATTTAGTGCTACTAACCTAATTATAAATGTGCATACTAACTAGGCCCTCAGTGACACACAAAAAGCAAGGTGTGCACTGAATGTACATGACCATACTATGGGTCCAAAAGGCTATGCAAGCGTTCGCCAAAGACTACAGGCGGAGTCTGCGGCTACTCAGGAGTCTGCGACTACTCAGGAGTCTGCGGCCACACCCTTCCCTCGCCATGATATCTGGATAGCTGGCAGGAAAAACAAGAAGGGTGAAATAAAGAAGCCCGAAACTGCTGAGGCGGCTGCAAAAATGGTAAAATACAACTCTTAGAGCAATCATTTGAATATTGATTATTTGTGGTGTTAACTTACCAATTTTTGTTTATGGTGATTAGCGGGAGCTGCACGAGCAGAGGAAACAAGGCACGTTCATCCCTCAGGGCACAAGGGATGAATTGACAGTTGCTCTGGGTAACCCAGAGCATCCTGGACGTGTTAGAGGTGCCGGCGCTGGTGTGGGCATCAAAGCATTCTTTGGGCCATCCCAGCGCAAACCCAGAGCGGGACTTTCTCAAGAAGAGGTAACATATTCTATTTTTATAATGTTACTGCAAAAGGAAATTCATTAATAAAAAGCTAATATTTGTTTTATCCATGTATAGGAGAATAAGAGAGTCGAGGATATAGTTTCTAAGAAGCTCAACAATGTGGTTGCTGAGAAGGTCAAGGAAGAATTGCTGCGGTGGCAGGCATCTCAGGCTTCCAATCAGCCTATGCCGACCCACTCTTCTCCTGGTGCACAGACTGCAAGTAATCCTGGAGACCCATCGCCTAACACGTCTGCTGTAAGTATTGTTTATGACATTGTAGCTAGTCTTTTCAAGATGATATGTTTTCAAGATGATATGTATATATGTATAACATTCTTTACGTAAATTTGTAGGCATTGAAGCCATGCCGCTTAAGAATGGAAAACTATGTTGTTGCAGAGGCACAAGCTTACCAGTCCCTTCCTGGGGCAACGTTTCATGGGACTCCAATGCCGCAGGGCTACATTCGTGTGAGCCCGATACATGTATTACCCGATTGGAGGGAAGTTGAGTTGCCATATGCCCACCCAGATATTGATACACTTGGTGAGGCAGAAAGCGGGGTCATATTGTGGCCCAAAGCAGATGTCCTCTACACGACTGAAATTGTAAGATAAATTTACATTGATTTAGACTGTTAATGTGTATATATGATGTCAACTGATCTGAAATTATATATACAGGTTAAAAAGAAGACACCAGGAGCACCTAGGCCTCCACCTCCAATTCCCGCATTACCAACTTGGGTTCCAACTGACCTACAATACCCGTTAGGTCCTGCTTGTAGGGGAATGGCATGTTGGCTACGGGCACATAATATACTTTGCCCTATAATTGTTTCTTTAGATGCAGATTATGCAGGTCAATCATACGACATCTCTTTATTTATACAAGATATTATTGAGCTGTTTATGTATGATTGGTTGAATACATCAATGATAGAGACATGGATAAGGTGAGATCTTGTTTATACATCCATATACCTTGTGTAAGATCCGGTGATCTAGTTTCTTATATATTAATGCATACGTCTATATGTTTTGCAGCTACTTAATCAAAGATCATTGCAAACAATTTGCATTTGATCATGTGGGATTTTTGATTCCATCATTGATTAGTATGGTAGCTAAAGACCCTGATAGTGTTCAACAATACTGTATAGATGCTTTTACAATTTTTGGTCATCAAATGAAGACGATAATAATAGCTCCATTCAATGTCAAGTAAGTTTGCTTTATTTATAATTTGGACTTAAGAAAATTCCATTATTATTTTGCATTTTGAGTTATTAATTGTTAACTTTTTACCTCTAGTGGTAGACATTGGGAGTTACTAGTTATTGTCCCCGGGACGTTCACTGTTTATTATCTAGATCCCGCAGGAAGTACATTAAACACTAAAATTGGACACGTAATGAGAATGGCATTATTCTGGTGAGAAATATTTCATTTTTTATATCCGTTAACATCTTTTATTACATTACTATTTACTTATGCAACTTAGTGTGTTATATTAACATGTAGGGGTTTAGATGCATTCAAAAATGCTGGAGGAAAGGTCCCAAGGAAAAAGAACCAGCCATTGTCTTGGGAGAACGTAAAAGTAAGTTCCCGACTCCCTGACTCCAATGTATATATTATTGATGTGAATTGTGCTTAGTTGTATTATTTTGTATGTTTCAATTTATAGTGCGCTACACAAGACAATGGCTGGGCATGCGCATACTATGTGATGCGATTTATGCAGATGATTATCAAACATGCCGCATTGGACATCGATACCATACATGAGGTATTATATATAGTCTCATTAGTTAGTATGAAATATATCAATCTTATTTTTATATTATTACTTATATATATACATCATTCTCTTTGCAGGTGTTTAAAACTGACCACACTATAGGCAAACGCTTAAAAAATGTACATGCTCCATATACGAGGGAAGCATTAAATGAAGTAAGAGAAGAATGGGCAATAGCTGTACAAACAGTGGCAACTGTAAGATATAATTGGGATGTTGATAGTGATGATGAATGATACTTTGTAAATGAATGTTTCTGAATGTTAAAACATGTATTTGAATGATTCTATATGTGTGAACGTGACAATTGAATTGATGTCTGAATGTATCTACTTGTGTGAATCTTTTTATGTTAATTTTGCAGGTTTGTGGCCTGTTTGTAGGCTGATATCAATGGATGTCGTAAACCTGCAGTTCAGAAAACTGAACTGCAGGTTCTCATCCTGCTAACCAGCCACAGCAGGCCTGCAAACAGATTTATAAAAAAAAAAAATATAGGCGTCGGTTATTTACCGATAACCGTCAGCACAGACTTACAGCGTCGGTTTTTTGTTGAACACCGACGCCAAAAGTGTTCGCGCTACAGGAAATGGGAGTCATCTAGGACACTTTTCTGCGTCGGTTGTTTAGTATATAACCGACGCAGAAAGCGTCCTAGATGACGCTGTTCTCTGTGGCGCGAACCCTTTTGGCGTCGGTGTTTTATAATAAACCGACGCCTTTATGTAAAATAGGCGTCGTTTTTTTAACCGACGCTGAAGTGTCCAACCTTTTAGCGGCGCCCACATAGGCGTCGTTCAGAAACCGACGCCAAAGGGGGTTAAACAACCGACACTAAAAGGCACTTCTGTAGTAGTGTAGGTGGAAAAAGAGAGAGGGAGTGAAAGAGAGAGATGGTGGATGGAGAGAGAAAAGAAGAGAGAGATATTTATTTTGCCTTAATTTTCAAAGCATAATGTGTATTTTGACGAAATAAAATTGTTCCATTATTTTAAAAAATACTTTGCAACAAGACCAATGTCAATTTTTTTTTAAACACAATATAAAAGAAGAAAAGAGATTAATCAAGAGGGAGTGGTGACACACCTATAACGTGTGTGTAATATGTAAGTGTACGTATCAAAGTAATACATGCCTTTTGAGGCCCGAGTTGAACACAAAGAAACGTAATCCAGAATACTACTACTAACTATGATCTGATCAGCAAGGCTGATAAAATAGTTGAATTAGTTTGATCAAATAAAAATGAATACAAAAATGAAACAAGCTTAAAGATTAAGTTACTCTAATTAAAAGAAGTTCCTCAGGAAAATGGTTTCACCACGGGTAACACTACATTTAACTTCACAACACTAATATTGATTACCCCAATCCCTGGATACAAAGTATGTAGCAAGAACTACCCGCTCTGGCGTAGTAGTTCACTACCTATTTAAATGTCAATTCTATTTTCATAGTTATTGATTGATTAGTTAAGTGCTTTACGAATAATCTTTGGGTTTCTCCTCCCGTTTACACTCCACTTTTCCCAAAGGGCGTCGTAAACGGGTAAATCTATACTTTTCCAACCTTTAACCTCTCTTCCGAGATGATTGAGGGTCTGATAATCTATCTATAGTAATCAAACATAAACAGAGCAAGATAATTTCACAGATTTATATCCAGAAGATAGGGATAAAGATGATATTAATGCATGAAAGTCAAATACAATGTATAGGGCTACTCTCGGATCCTAAGGAATTAAGTAATTTAGCCCCGCATGATTTTCATTGATGAATACATGATAGAGAAAGAGAAAATGTGAGAAACATTAGAAAATCTAAGGTAACTGCTGGAGAATAACTGATCCGGATGATCCCCTTCGACGTACGTGCGATCTATTATCTTTCGGCAGTAGAATCACCCACCGGAGGTGCTTAGATTGTCTCAGATAAAGTCTTCAATCCTATGCTCTCCTCTCATCTCTCTCCGTGTCGTGCAATGAAAAATGACTCCCTCAAGTCATAAGAGCCACTTAGGATACAAATTAATTCCAACTCTTGGATTAGAATGCTGCCTTTGGATTTTCTTGATCGGGCAGACTCGGTAGTATCGAATAAGAAATCGATAGTACTGAGTTGTTAGCTTAAGTGTATGCTCCCGCAATGTCGGTACTATTGAACTGTCTTGATAGCACTGAGTCTTTTGATAGATCTAACATTGTCTCCCTGATGACATCTCAGTAGTATTTAGTCGGTGGACTCAATAGTACTGAGTTTTTGCGAATCTTTTCTTCCACCTCTCTAGTGTGATATTTGTACTACCGACTTTGGGTGACAGTAGTATCGAGCCTGTGCAAGTTTTCTGATCTGCTACTGAGTTGAAGTCGATAGCACCGACTTTGGATGTTGGTAGTATCGAGTCTATGAAACTCTATTGTACCTAAAATTGCACAAGAACATACATAAGCACTCAGAATCAACTTTAAACTATTTCAAATAGTAAAAATCACATTATTTGATGCATTTATATTGAACAGAATGATATCATTTCATGCATATTTAATCAAATAAATGAAAATATATACATAAAATTAAGGAAATTATGCCTATGAAAATGACTAAAACCCATGCATCAAACTCCCCTAAGCTGAAATGTTGCTCCTCCTCGAGCAATACTCTCTTGGATCTATTTGATAAAGGTCAGAGAAAGGATATAATACATGAACTCTTTTCTTAATCATGTCCACCAAACAATCGCTAAATCGGCCTTCAACGACCATTGAACCAAGAACTTCTATAAAGCGACAAAAAATTTCCATAAAAGTTGTCTAGATTTTTAGCAATGAACACCATCAAGAAAGTAGTTAATATCATAATTATTCTTGCATTCTCTTGGTGCATTATGTGATTCCCTATTCTAAATTTTTCTTTCCTAACTACCAACTAAATGGAAGCAGATCTCCTTATAAAAAATGGATGAGGAGACAAATCATTTGAGTGGCCTACCAATAAGAGCAACTAATGGTACGAATTGGGAGGCAATTGAAGAATGACAAGTACATCCAACTTATTTATGAAAAATATGGTGAACCTGCTTGAGTGAAAATAATGTCTTGCATGAATCCTAATGCCTAGTCTTTTTTTATCAAATGATGCATGTGTCAAGAAATCTCATCAATAACTGAGACTGACAGAAGAAAATAGAAGGATGCGTCATGCGGATTACTTCGTCTCTTCAAGAAAGGTTAAGGCATACTTTCTGCCATAGAAACTTTGAACATTGACGAACTTCATATTATTTTTTCTAGCCCACATTTTTTTTCTTTCAATGTGATTGAGTTTTTGCTCGGGCTCTTCATTTCATACTATTTTTTTCTCTTTTTATTCTTTATATTTAGAGGTATATCCCTACACTTCAATCTTCATAAGTTGTAAAATCCACATGATAAAATAATTGAATGCTATGGAAAGAATGTAATCTACATGAAATTGTTATGCAGATAAGATGGTATGTACAAAAATTGTTCATGCATACAAATGCAACTTTCTTTATATTTTTTTCTTGAATGCAAAAGAACAAGCTAACTATCATGTCCATACTATGCTGTGCCAAGCAATCAAAAGGAAATAAATTGGGTTTCTCATTCTTCCTGAGGTGGTGAGTCAAATAATGGATGGAAAATGGATGGATAACTAAAAGATAATGCCTTTCATAATATTATGATATGTCCCTCTCTAATGACCTGTGCACATGGTAATCTTAAGGTTTCTTTCTTAGATTTCCATTTAAGATCTCATTAAAGTTTTGATAAGCATAGGCTCACCAACATCTTCATTCACATTCCAAGGTTGATTTACAAGTTCATTCATATGCTATGTCCTAAAGCTGACTAATCCAAACACTTCCTCAAGTGGTGTTGTAGAAAGATTTTGCAATTAAGCTATAAAGATATGACCATATCCTTGCAAAGATACCAACGAGTATAATATATTTGATATAAGAAACTATGCATCTATGGTTCCACGTTTACACTACATAGATGTGGATCCTATAATTGTATAAATTTAAAATAAAATAAAGCAACTAAAATAAGATGCAAAATTAAAAAAATGAAGATAGATGGTTGTTCCAGCACCCCCAAAGCTTGAATATGACTGTGTTCACATAGTCAACATTCTAACTTAAGAGGTGGAACATCGGTACCATGCTCAGAATGGAGAAGGTGGTGGATGTGGCATGTTGGGGTCATGGGGAAGAAACATCCCCTAAAAATATAGATCCGATGGAGGCATTTGTGGTGGCTGCGTGTATCCTCCAAAGTACCCTTGGTTCCAGTAATGGACAAAGAATGGATGCTAATATTTCTCCATTCACTACAGGCGTATATGGACATTCTCTTGGTTGGACAAGAGAAGATGTTCATTCTCATATATTGCCACCTGATTTTGGTACATCCATCCTTGTGTCTCCTGTACACCAGCCAACATTTCATGATGTTGTTTATGTCCTATCTGAATGTCCTACAACATCCGATTCATACCTGCTATGTCATACAGGTCATCTTCCTCCTAAGAAGGGAGTGGGGCAGATGAACTCGAGGTAGCGTAGGGGCAGGCCTGTTTGTGCGAGACCACTCTCCAGGTAATGGGAATGGTGGGCTCCACCTCAACATCATCGTCAGAGTCATGTGGCTACTTGATGTTGTCATGGGCTACTTCCTCAGCTTGATTGTTGTCCTCACCATCGTCGACTGGCCACCTCAGATGCTTGACTCCTTGTAGACTGAAAATAGGGTCAGAAAGGCTAACCTCTCGGTACCTTCCTCCCACTGTGCATATCGCATACACCCTATTACAGTGTAAGTTGAGGATTCTGGCCTTTTGAAAGTGTTGGAGATCCAACCTCTTCAAAGACACCACCAATGTGATAGTAGACAGGTCAAGATGGAGGTACAACTTGATAGGGGTAATTAGTCCCGCAAAATAATTGGCACTTTCCTCTGCACCATGCGCCTAACTGTGACCATGTGTAGGAGGAGGAAGGACCCAAAATTAGCGAACTCTCCCTCTAACAGTTTGTAGAGGAAGAAGAGGTCCACCTTTTAGACCTTCCCTTGGTCATAGGCAAAGCAGGCTTGGGCAGAGCAAAAGGATGCTCAATATGAGTGATGGAGTTGACATGCCAACTCATGAGGAAACCTTCTGGTACCTCGGTCAGCCACTCCCATGCAAGGTCATAGTTGAAGTCGGAGGGAGTAGAGTGTTCTGGGACATGAGTCTAGTTGAAGATGCAGTTGAATGCGTGCAAGGTGATGGAGTGGTTGGTGTTGAAGAGGCCAAAACTAACTTTTCCTTCCCTCCATTCACTTCCTATTTCTTGCTCAAGGGTGACAAGGACTTCCAAAAAAACCAAGAACTCACAAACGAGTTCCAGGTAGGTCATCCAGTTGCTGAAGAATGGATTCTCCACCTCCATTAACTACTGCTGACATACCCAACGCAGGTTGTCGGTGAAGCCCACTCGCTCGATCAGGGCGTGATCTCCATATCGCTTTGACATCATCTTTCTTATAAAACACTCCTCATAAACCTTCTTCATCTTTGGTTTTGGATGTTGAATGTGGGTTGGTCGAGGGACCAACTCTACTTGTGTCATTGATGAACATGCACCCCTCCTTGGTGCCATGGTGATGATGTAAGAAGGAAGATGGAGAAAAAGAGGCTCGATGAAGAGTGGTGACGCTCGGTGCAGCTTTGCTCTGAGTTGCAGGAGGAGTGGAGGAGGTGGCGTAAAGAAAATGGATTCACCACCCCTCCTTATATAACTGAGCTCGGGAAGAGTCTATGTTACCAACTTACTGTTGGTAGTACCAAGTTGTAAGCATGAATCTATGGCTCAGATGTAATGATGGTTGACGTTTGCTGATGACTTGAGTGCGGATCACTCAAATTCGGTAGTATCGAGTCGCAATTGGTAGTACTAACTTGAGTCGTGGATCGATACTACCAATCGTTCTATGAAGATTGCATTCATTGTTGAACACGTGTCCACAAATTACTGATGTCGTGTGCAGGTACTACCAACTTTTTAGTCAGTAGTACCGAGTTGGATATTTTTTCTCAGTATTTTTGAGATTTTGTCTCGATGTCATGAAACTAGTGGTGCTAAAAGTCAGTAGTACTGACAGAGAAGTTGATAATACCGAGTACTTATCAGTTAGGCACCTAAAATCTTTAGAGACTCGGTAGTACCAACTAGTCTAGTTGGTAGTACCATGTCTGTCTTTCTTTTGCAGCTGTCTCCCTAACGTGAATTCGGTACTAACGATTGGTAGACTCGGTAGTACCGACTCTGTATGATCTACACACTCCAACAAACAAGTCAAGGTACCTTTTTTCATGAAATAAAAATGAAACAACGACTAAAAAAATAAAATGAACATAAACAAATAGAAATAAAGGTTGGGTTGCCTCCCTACAAGTGCCTAAGAGCATGAATTTACTGGATTGCAATGAGTTGCACTTCTTCTATTCTTGTCTCTACTTTCCTACCAAAATAATGCTTTAATCTTTAGACATTAACAGGGAATGACCTAGTGCCATCCATTACCTTCACAACACCATGGGGAAAACTTGTACAATCTCAAATGGTCCACTCCATTTGGACCTTAGCTTGCTCGGATGTAATTTAAGTCCAAAATTGAATAGGAGAATCTTTTATCCCGGGAGAAACACCCTATTCAAGATGTGCCTATCATGAATTTTCTTCTTTATCTCCTTATAAATTCTAGAACTCTCATAAGCATACATCCTTACATCATCTATCTCATTCAACTCTAATAGTCTCCTCCTACCTGCTTCATCCAGTCTGAAATTCAGCTTTTTCAACACCCATTTTGCCTGATGCTCAAGATCCACTTGTAGTTGGCATGCACACCCATAGACCAACCTAAACGGATTAGTTCCTATAGGTGACTTATATGTTGTCCTACATGCCCACAAAGCATCATTCAGCACAACTCCAATTTGTCTTATTAGTTGAGACTGTCCTTTTAAAGATCTTCTTCACATCTCTATTGGACACCTCAACTTGTCCTTGCATCAGTGAATTGTAGGGAGTCCCCATTTGGTGTTTCACCCCGTATTTACTCAATAAGGCTCCAAATTGCATATTGGTGAAATGTAATCCACCATCACTATTAATCAATCGGGGGACCCCAAATCTGTAAACAATGTTATATTTAACAAACCAGCACACAACTTGTGCATCATTGGTGCGAGTTGGAATTGCTTCCACCCACTTAGATACATAGTCAATAGCAAGTAATATATAGATATTAGAATAAGATGACAGAAAAGAGCCCATGAAATCAATGCCCCACAGATCAAGTGCCTCAACTTCTTAAAAAAAAATTAGTGGCATTTCATGTCGTTTAGATATATTTCCTGAACGTTGATATGCATCGCAATGAAGAACAAAATTGTGAGCATCCTTAAATAGTGTTGACTAATAGAACCCATTCTCTAACACTTTGGCCTCCATCCTAGGTCTAGCATGATTCCCCCCTGTAGGTAGAGAATGACAGTGTGATAAAATGCTCTCAACCTTACATTTGGGTACAAACTTCCTCAGATTTCCATCCCTACACTATTTAAGCAAAATAGGATCATCCGAGTTTTAAAACCTAAATGAATGGAAAAATATCTTCTTCTCTTGGTATACCCAATATTCAGGCATCTCCTTGCATGCTAGATAATTGACAATGTTTGCAAACCAGGGATCCTTGGTCTTAAGAGAAAAAAGGTTTTTTATCAGGGAATTCCTCAACAATAGTGCTATCTAAATCTTTTTCATTAACCCTTTCCAACCTAGATAGGTGACCGGCTACCACATTTCCACCCCTGCCGTATCCTTAATTTCTATGTCAAATTCATGTAACAGTAAAATCCACCAAATTAATCTAGGTTTTGCATCTTTCATTTGTAACAAGTATTTCATGGCAGCATGGTCGGTCCATACAATCACCTTAGCCCCAACTAGGTATTGGCAAAA
Organism: Alisma plantago-aquatica; assembly: GCA_963693085.1. NCBI lineage: Eukaryota > Viridiplantae > Streptophyta > Magnoliopsida > Alismatales > Alismataceae > Alisma > Alisma plantago-aquatica. The sequence continues at coordinate 1,386,695,753 of OY856412.1, forward strand.
AAATTCAAACACAAAAATAAATGTCAACAATTCCTTTTTTGTGGTAGTATAATTGAGTTGCACATCATTCAAGGTTTTAGACACATAATATATGATTGTAGGAGCCTTATGTTACAATCCCAAATATTGGGTTATTTGGGTGAGAAATGTAATTTCTCCTATTAAAGATATTTGAACAAATAATGATATAATTTGGTTTGAATAAAAGATTTTGTTTACAATAGCCTTGTTGGTTTTTTGTGGGCTTTATTGACTATTGGGCCCAATAATAAGAAAAAGACAAAAGAAACTCCATTATTAATAAGAGATGGAGAAAAGAAAGATGTAGAAACCTCTAGAAGGCAAAAGAATATAATCCAAAAGTGGATTTTGTGCCACTTGGGTTCCTTGGGTTCTAAGGAGTCCAAAGTTGCAAAGATAATGCAACAAGAAAAGAAAAGATCAAGTAAATATTTCTTTATTAAGAAAGAAATTGAAAACAATGATAAAATGAGGGAAATAAGTGGAAAGAGGTATAATTGAGTTATCTTTGGTGGATTTTTGTATCCATAAGGTTCCTAATGTTAAAAGGAATTCCAATAAGGAATATTAAAAGAGAGATAAAGAGACATCCTCAAAAAGAGATATTTTAATAAAGAAATAAGTAAGATAATGAGAAATAATGGATGTAGATGCATCTAGAAGGATAATGATTATCCACTAAAAAGGATTTCAAAATATTAGAGTTTCTTGGGGTCCAAGGAGCCCCAATGAATAAAAAGAAAGAGAAAATACAAATAATATAAAATAAGAGGATAATGTGATGCATAATTAATGGATTTGGTGGCATTGTTAAACATGAGGTATTTTCTACTAAAAGAAAATATAATTTCGTTCCAATGGATTAAAAGGAAAGCATAAAGAGAATAAGAGAGAGAATTTTCGAATTTCTTAAATATCCAATGAACATGGTTTATTAAAAGAATAATTAGGAGAGAGAAGATTGCTTATCAATGAAGGAATATGTTTCCTTTTGAGAGTTGGACTTGATTCCACTTGGGTGAACACCATAGGTCATGGATACCCTCCCCTATATAAGCGTTAGAACCCTTGGTTTGAGTTCAAGAGGGATCCCACACAACTCTCTCCCTTCTTCTACTTCTTTGCATGTAAACCCTAGGATAGAGGTGTAGCACTAACCCTAGGGCAGCGAGGAACCATGGAGTCATCACGATCGATGAGTGAGGTTCCACGTCGCCAAAGAGAGGCTCTGCCATCATCACCATGCCTGAGCCCATGCATGAAAACAGCAGCATGACTGCAAGACCGACTGTTGGTTGTGGACACGGCCAACGCAAACCAACTACCTTGGCCGCCGGCTAAGGGCACCCTGAGGTGCGTGGAGGTACGATGAAGGTAGGGTAACCATCCCAGGTGGCTGATGAGGTCCGAGGAGGGGCGGCATGACCGCACCTGCTCCTTGCTGCTGCGACAGCGCTAGGGCGCACATGAGGTAGGAGACGGGGGGCTCTGGACCGGTATGCCCCTCCGCGGGCTAAAGGACCAGCAACTTACATGAGGGTAAAAAGGACTTTGGGTTATGTTTTCCAATTGAGCTGCGTTGCATGGAGGAGGAGGATGTGTCAGCTTCTGATTGGTCCAAGTAAGTTAATATTGCAAAAGTCATATCTTTTTATTGGTAGCTCGGATCGATACATGTAAAATATGAATTTTGCTCAGAAAAATATGAGGAATCCTAAAAAATGGATTTATAGCCTTATTTCTCTTGCAATTCGAAAAGTAGTGGAAGTTATCAACTTAAATGCTTTAATGATTAAGAAACCCTAAATAGAGATGATTAATGTACATAAGAAGGGTTTTATGGATGATTAGAGTTGATATTATCCTATTAATTATAAAAAGGTACATTAAGAAAAAAAAGGATGAACTTTGCACATAATTGGTTTAATTTAGAATTCCATGTGCATAAATGAGCTTTAATGGGCCTTGAAACCCTAATGTTAGTAATTGTGACTCTTAATGGATTTAGTTGTTTAAATTTATGAATAAAGTTGAGATATGATGGTTCTAAGATATTTTGAGTATAAAAGTTGCTTATTGTGGATAAATACCCTTAATATAGTAATTAGGGTTTTCTAATGGATAAAGGTGGAATTAATGATAAATAGAGTTCATATGTGAATTAGATCATAAATGAACTATGAGTTGTTAATCCGGAAGGAACCAAAGATGATAATTGGGACTAATGATCTTGTCTTGAATTAAAAGGATAAAAATGGTAGTTTTAATGTAAAAGAGGCATACTGGGTTTAATTGATGTTTAATCGTGACTTTTATCTAAAATTAAGGTTATATGTTGGTAAAAGGTAGCCTTAATATCTTTCATGAGGAATATATGAGATAATTAGGGTTTGTGAGTAATTCCATAAAATTAGGGTTTAAAATATTATAAATGACCTGAAACCCTAATTGCAATGGAAACCCTAAAAGTGGACTAGAAATCTTAGGAAGCGAGCTAGGTTTAATATATCTTGATGACATGATCAATGATAGGAAATTGTATGCATATTTCAGGATCTCTTTGTGTGCTTGCTTGCCTATTTGATTTCTTGCATTGATTGGATTAATTCTATCTTGAATCAGCCTGACAGGTATGTGGTTAATTATGGTTAATCACATTAGTTTCCCGAAGAGTTTCCCGAATGATTCATCCCATTGAATGCAACTTATCAATTTGGATGTTCATACTTGCAAATCATAAAGTCACTATGATTATCACAATAATAATAAAAGTGTGTATTCTCACACCAACATGCCACCCTGATGGATGATGCCAAAAGGTAAATCCCAGGAGGGAAAACAATGGGCAGCATGAGTGGTGACCACAGACACCAAGCTCGGGTTTGAGAAGGTGGTCTTTATAGAATGACTAATGGGAACTATGAGAGGTGACCCCAGGTACCAAGCTTGGGATTGAGAAGGTGGCCTTCAATCATTGGCAAAAGAGAAACCCTAAGGTGGGTATGCCAGGTTCATGGCAAAAGTAGTAGAGAATGTCACACTGAAAGCCTAATTTTGCTTGTTAATTAACTTGATTGTGATATTTAGATTGTTAGCCATATTTGCAAAATTTTGGTTGTCCCCACATACCAACATATTCCTATATTTTGACCGATGTTTTGTTTGTCGACCATTTAGGTACAAAGTTGAAAAGGACAAATAGTAAAGTGGCATATGTGGAATTAAATAAGAATTAAAGTACAAAGGAAGATTAGTTAGAATAGACTAAATATATGGATAGAAGTAGATATCCATGTTTTTGAAAAAGGCATGCAAAGTTTTTTGTACAGCTTTTCAGTTAGTTTGGTAGAATTTTATAATTATTACAGATTATTGGTCAAACCTTTGATCCTATTAATTTGGATAATGACTCTAACCTCTTGGTCTCCCTTAATTGTGGGTTACCCAGAGGTGGGGTCATTACATTTGGTATCAGAGCATAGGTTCCTCATTTAATCTGTAATAATTATTAATTTTTACAAACATTGTAGAACCCAAGGGAGTTATTAGAGGATTTTGTGAGAGATATAGGTGTCTAGAAAAGGATCATGTCCGGGGGATGACAAGATTTTCCTCTGCACTGCTAGTCAGAATACGAGGACTCCCGGATTGGTGTGACTCCCTGGCCAATGTCTCAGGATTTGGCTCGAAATAAGATACCTTTAGGACTCTCTCATCTTGTTCATCCCTTCCCAACTCAAATGTTGTTAAGGATTTTAAGTATTAGGGTTTTTCTCTCTCTTCCTCACCCTCTTGAGGTATGAGTAAAGTTGATAGGGTTTAATGAATCCTCCACCAAATTAATGAAAAGCATGTAAATAAGATGTCATGGACATAAGCTTAATAGTTTAAGTGAAACTAAATAATAGTTGCATGCTTAGGTCAGATGACATATGTTGTCATGACCTCATGAGAGACTTGAGGCTATACCTCCTTGTCAGGAGGATGAGTGGAGAAAGTTAGTCTTGGTGGTAGAGACCTCCATTATAAGTAGATACCTGACACATCCTTTGAGGATGATGCTAACCCTAACCCTAAGTGGTGGTTAGAGAGAGAGATGGAATGATGATTTAGATGTCATGATAGACCATGGGTGTGGACATGCTTTTGGATGCCCATGACATTATGAGTGATGTGAGGTTGGATGACCTAGTGCCTTTGGTGACCCAACCCTAAAAAGAATCGTGTATGCTAGAGTGAAGGATAGCTCCTTCGATGATGAGGTTAATGAAGAACCTATAGAAACCCTATGGGCTTATACAAATAGGACATAACATGCACCCAGAGTATGCCAGTAGTGCTGGTAGTAGGATAAAACCCTAACCAGGAGAGTATGTTGGATGGCTTATGAGATAAGCATGAGCAACTTTGGATAACCTTGAGCAAATGTAAGTTTGAACATAGGCTTCACCCATATAGGGGTATGTTGTGAGTTTGATCCTTCATGGGGAGAGGACCTCTAGTAGTAAGTCTATTTGTAGGGTTAGCTCTAGAGCGAGAGAGCAGGACCCAAGCAAGAAGGTTGGAAGCTTAGAATAGTGGGGAATTGAAGATGATGTGACCTAAGTGGATGATAGTGGTTGCCTCATGCTTGATCCCTGGAGGTTGATGATATTTTGGTTGCCTTTAGAGGAACCAAACCCTAGAGATAGGATGAGGCTTATGGTACCTATGTGCCTATGGTATAGGTGTTTACCTTCTTAGATGGGAAAAAGAGTTCCTTAGACCCTGAAGAGGTTTAGTAACAAGTTGTGAGGCCTTACACTTAGTTGGCTGTCCTTGAGGAGAACTCCACTCTGAAGTGTTGTTCAAATAGAAGGATCATGGGAAGTGCATGTCATACCTTGTACATGCTTGGTTCATGGTTAAAATGTTGAACATGCAGAGGGACATCTATAAAGTGAACCTAGGGTTCCTAGGCCTAAGAGGGGAAGTAGTGTACCTGATGTTCATGATGAGATTTGAGTTTCCATAGTTCGAGCATGGCACTCGTCATGTTTAGAGGAAAGGGAAACCCCTTGAGTCGAATGTTTGTTTGATGAACCCCTCAGAGCTAAGTTGGTGACATGGGAAGGTTTGTTCTTGGTCCAATGTTAAGGAATGAGAACAAGTATGACCTAGCATGGTTTAGTAGGTGGTCTGCTTGTACCTTAGTAGCATGCTAGGGTTAAGCATGCTCAGGTGGATGTAAACCCTAGACATAAGGACGTTTGTGACCTTTGTTGCTATCAAGAGATAGTTTCCTCCCATCCCGGGAGAGGGACCCTTTTGTAGGGTGTATACCAGTTTTGTTGGTTTTGAGGTTACCTAAAGAGGTCTCATAGGATCTTGAGAAGCTAAGTGAAAAGTACATAGTATGAGAATGAACATGTAGACCCATATATAACCATCTCCAAGTGCATGTGGATGTGTTACCATGGAGGTAACTGGTATGACGCTTGACCAAGGTAGGTAGGTCTCCATGACCCTATGAAAGGATGAAATTCAACCCAAGAATGTATAGAGAGATGATGAAGGAATGGGTCACGTTCTAAGTCTATCCTAGGGTCAGGTAGGGATAAGACCGATGGAAGTAGGAGTTGCTTAATTCCCTAGTTGTACATGACCATAGGGTCTGGATGTAACAATTGTCATTGTCTGAAGGCCATGGGTTAGGAGATTGATCACCTTCATGAACTCATGGGACCCAAAGGGCAGATGAGGAGGGCACTCTCTAGATGCTTAAGGGAAGAGGGATAACCCCAAAAGTGCTGGCACCCTACAAACCTAGGGCAGATGTCCAAGGATTGTGTGGTGACCCAAGTAGGATCGAAACCAATTTTCCATGGAAGTAACCTTGATATCAAGATGATCGTGATGTAGAGACATATGTTCAACGTTTCAAATTAGATTTGAAGGTAACTGGCAAGGTGGTATGTACCATCTCTACTCTTGGAACAGGAAGTGAGATGACAGTCGCCAAACCGACAAACAAATCGTCACTAATTAAGCGGAATCAAATATAAACAGCAAATTAACAAAAATCACTAAAAATTAAAATCATTTTGCAAAGAGATCCATTTCTAGGAAAACTCTTTAAGGCAGAACCAAAACTTTGTATACATCATTGTTCTAATTGTACATACATTGTACCATCTTTTCTCGAGGATAACATATAGCAGTTGCTCTGACAAAACACATACTGAAGCAACATAAAACCTCGAGGAATTTAAACCAAAATCCTCAGATTATCATAAAACCATAATGAACCAACTCCAAGGACCTGAGAGTACAGAGACGACACATAGGACTCATATCTACAAGACATGACAGACAGTACACTCAACCTGAGCTGTCACTGCTGCCTCAGCTGTAGTTCCTCCTCTGTAAAAAGACCTTCACCTCCTCGTGCACGTCCACCTAAAAATTTGGGTCCCACGGGGGTGAGACAATTGTAATTGTCCCAGCGAGAGATATAACTCTTTGCCGACCATATTATTATCACAGTTAATCATTTATAAACTGAATAGAGTTCTTATTATATTAACAAGCAGGATAAATCACTGTATGAATAGAATGAAGTAATCACTTTTCTTAAGGAGAACATTGCATCTACCCGTGGTAGATATATACACCATCTATCTATTTTGAAAGGAATGTAAAGAAACATAAATAACATCTATCCACTAAGGATGTATAAAAGAAATGTAACATCAGCCAAATGATTTCCGTATTTAAGCAAACATGCTAGGCGGCTGATTACATTTTACAATCACACTTAAGCCCTGAGGAGATGAGGTATACCGCTCATACTCCAACCGACCATTACGAAGTCGAAATCGTTACCATACAAGGTCAATGGCAGAGCTTGCTGCCAAGACCTCACCCGTCTCGACCAGTCCGAGACCACAGGCAGGACATCTTGGGTCACAGCTAAATAGCTTTCCAGGGTATACTGGCAACTTCTCTATGTAGAGCTATAGCGTCAACTGCATTCTCTTCGGGAGAGAAAGATTTCGTGTTTATCTAACATCCATCCCGGCCTTCATCTTCGGGAGATTCGTGATACATCCATCCCGACACATATAATGAAGGATTGAGAGATCTCGTGCTTATCTCACATCAATCCAACATTAGGGCATACAGATATTTTCGCCCATCACCCCCACATATTCAAAAATATGCGGTCTCTGGGTTATGCCGCGAGGCAACCCGTTTCACCTTTCAGGGAGGGACCTAGCGCCGAATGGATCTATGGTCAAGGCACTACATGATAAAATTCCACTTGATTAATTAAGTGCATTACCATATTCTTTTAGCATCATTCAAGTTTTCACACAAGAATTATTATGACAATTGCTACAAAGAAAGGTATAATACATATATCACGTACTTTTCAAATCTTTAAAACATATGATACTTGGGATCTCAGTCCCTTTTCACATTACTGGGAATTCATCACATAACATTGTTACCTCTGTAATTGGTAACCATTACCTCTAGGTCCTTAGACCAAGGTATTCATTCCACTTGTTGTACAAGTATTCTCATGGCTCACAACGTCATTCACATCTTGTCACCTCTTCACTAGGCAACAACTTATTCACATGGCTCACAAGGCCATTCACATCTTGTCACCTCTCACTAGGCAACAACTTATTCCCATGGCTCACAAGGCCATTCACATTTTGTCACCTCTCACTAGGAAACAACTTATTCACATGGCTCACAAGGCCATTAAGCATTATATTTGTTATACAAGAATTTAACATGCCTTACAAGTTTATTGTAATAAGAGAAATACAACGTTCCCATCATTCGGGTTAGGGTTTCCTTTCTTATTGATTAGGGTTTCTCTTACATGTCATTACCCTTCATTAGGGTTTTCCATTATTAACCATTTAGGTTTTCAAGATCATATTATCAATAATCAAACTCTAATTCATTTCTCCACACATCTAGGAGCCAACATTGATACCATAAATATTCAATCATACTTATTTATTCTCATCATTTATCATTAAATGATTATCAACACAAGGTATGAGTTCCTCTCTCATCCTTACCAGAGTATGATTACATCATGCTTATTAACTTGGCTTTACCCTTTCTCAAGGTATATTAGCCTACACTTATCAAAGTGCATTAAATTCATTACATCTTAATGTAACAATTGACATAACACTCTTCATGTGTTACTCATCCAAGTATATTGGATTTAAGGTGTATCAAGATACATCAACCTTAAAGTGCGGAATGTGATATTTATCATGTCTTGATGTATCCCTTCCCTCATCACTTTTAACTTACTTAAGTTCATCAATTTATCTTGTATTAGGGTATTTCCCATCCTAATACTCCATACACTAGCTCATCACATTTATCATGGAGTGTATAGGTCATAAGTCACATATTTGAATTGCCCAACTATCTTCAATGATATGGGCTCATCTCAGGTTAAGGCATTGTTGATACAGGTATTGTCCATTATCATCCACTCTAGGTGTTTCACCTATCAAGGTATTAACCACACCATCACTTGGTGTTACACTCAATGCTCATAAGAGTATCTTGCTCTCACCTTTATAAGGTGTATAGGGTTAACTCATGTGCATATGTTCACCATATCGGGTTGTAGGTGTATAAACACCATTGTATCGAGTTGGAGGTGTAAGATCACTCACCATATAGGGCTAGAGGTGTATGAACATCATCCATATTGGGCTAGAGGTGTATTATCACCATCCATATCAGGCAGCTTACCATCTAGAGTTGGCCGTGACAGATTAGGGTTTGCCATATCGGGCTCAACCCATTAAACAAGTTATTTGGAGTGTAGGGCACCAAACCATATTGGACTACACCATCAAACATTAGGTTGCATAACCCATGTCGGGTTAGGGTTGGTTGTGTCGGGCACATGGTACATGTATGTGTCTCCCATGATGCTTAAGAGGTATCAACTCATCACCATGTCGGGCTGCCATGTTGTCTAGGGTTGTGTATCGTGCAACCCTATTGTTCAACCTATCGTGCAACCATGTCAAGCAACCCTATCGTGATTCCATGCATCCATGTCGTGCATCCATGTTGTGCATCCATGTCATGTAATAACACTTGTTACTCTTCTCTTATATCGGGTTACCCAATTTAGGGTTTCCTATCAATATTGCGGGTATACAATTAACCTTGTATCATACATGGAGTCTATAATAGACTTCCTATCGTTCAAGAGGTGTATACTACACCCCCATATCATTTAATAAGGTTTACAAACCTATTCATATCATTTTAGTGAAGTAGGTGCATCATCATATCGGGTTAGAGGTGCTTGCTTATGTGCTTGCACCCGATATCACTTTTATAAAGTGATACCATCATCTTCAAGCTCTAGACCTTAGTTATAACTGTTATAGTTCATAGAAACAGGTCTAAGCAACTACTAGAACTCATAATTTCATCAACTACTTCAGGAAATTTTGGAATTAAAAGTATTTCACTAATTGTAGCAATTTAGGTGAAAAAAAATAATAACATGGTTGAGTTCAAGTTATAAAACCTGCCTTAAGAACCACTTCAAAGCTTCAAGGTCCAAAGCTCCATGTTCCTAAGGTTGAAGATGACTTTATCAAAGGTCCAAGGCTCGTTCACAACTCCTTCATATACAAGGAATCACCATGAATAAGCAATTGGTGAAGAAGAAAAGAAAAGAAGATAAAAACCCTAAAATCATGCTTCAATTCAAGGTTGAAGATGATCTTATTCTCACCTTAGGGTTACGTTTTGAGTTTCGTAGCTTATTGGCCGACACCCTACCACTCTTGGGCGATATGGGCTTCCTCTTGGACGACACAACTTTGCTTGTGGCCGATACCCCCTCACTTATGGCCAAAATCACTTCAATTGGTCGATATCAACTTGCTAGGGGCAATATCAACATGGTATGGTCAATATACTTGCTATGGCCGATACCCAAGGCCTATGCATGATATCCTTTTGCTATGGAATGATATGCCACCCCTCGTGCGCGATATGACACTCACTTGGACGATATGGTACTCACTTGGAGTCAAAACTCTTCACTCTATGGCCGATATCACCCAATATGGCCAAGATCACCTACTTGGGCGATATGATCATGCCATGGGCGATATCCCATGACCCTTGCACGATAACACAACATCCCTTCACGATATGGGAGCTATATGCACGATAACACAAGGTAGGTGGGTGGTAAGGGTCGAAAAAATTCATTAAGGGGTCAAACTAGGGGTATATATACTTGTTGATCATGAAGAAATGAAAAAATGAGGTGTCAACTTTTTGAGCTAGTAGGTGCCACGTGTCATGCATCAAAATTTGTCTTGACATTCAAAAAGTTTGAGGATCATCTAGAGATGCAAATTCATCCATCACTTACCCATTTGGATAAGATAGATCAATTAAATCATCATTTTAAGTCAAGCCGATACACTTTCTCTAAGGAAACTTGTTGGCCGTCACATTTCACCTCCTTGAGGTGATTTGCATGATATGAACCTTGACAAGAGTTCACAAAATGATATGGAACACATCCTTGGGCTCCATGGCCGATAGGCACTCATATATAAGCTTTTCAACTTGATACAACTCAAGTTAAGCTTTAAAATTTAACCCTTTTCTTGGTCATTTCTTCACCAAGATTTCCATCATTCATAATGGAATCACACATGGTGTATAATTCATTATCTCTCCTCTAAATGATACATAGAGGAAGTAGGAACACTCCAGAGCTGGTAATTTGCATAAGAATCCCACATTTTGGGTAAATTGCAATTTGTACCAAAATTGGTGCACAATGCACCAGCATTGTTCAAACAAGTTCAAACTTAGAATTTAGGCTTTCCACAAGCCACCACTTAGCATCATTCTCTCTCTTATGATTCTTAAACAAATGGGGTACATTCAACATGTGACATTTTGCATTATAGCCCCTCAATTTGGGTAAATTGTACTTTGGTCCAAAACAAAGGAAAATTGCTCAAACAACATTCAATGGGGACCAAAATTGAAACATAAGTGTGTCACATGCTAACAAAGCACCTTAGAGGATTATATTAAAGTTCTAAGAAAATTTATTAGCCAAAACAATTAGGGTTACATCATAACCCAGGTCATGGTTGTTACAAATTATAAACCCCTTACAAGAATTTCGTCACCAAAATCCCTGGTAAAGGAAGACAGATATAATTCATTCATCATACCATCAAGTCTCCAAATAACATATTAATGTCATGGAGATATCATAGAACTTTGATCAACACAATGTTCTTCCACACAGGGTTATCATAAAAGATAGCACACATATTCCACTGTCTTCTTTCATTATTGACTATAGAGTCAACTCTGTATCAGGTAACACTTTGTTTGTCAGAGAAACATTATTCATCCCTTATTTAACTCAGGTGTCAAACCTCACTGATTTGTCACCTTTATCAACTTACAACTTTATGTGACAAGATTCTTGATTCTAGGGAGTCTCCCATACTCCTAATTCATTTTAGCATTTCACTTTCAAGGAAAGTCCATAGTTATGTTCTGTCTCCCACTTGGGACTACAAGTTTCATCATATATCTTTTGTGCCATCTAATCTGCTAACACAACATTAATATTTCTTATTACTTGTACCAACTATCTCATTAGTTGTACATTCCCTTTTCATAAGGGGAGGTCACTTATCGATTAAGAACTTATCTTAGAGGTACCTTTAGGTGTTATGTATAAGTTCCCTTAACATATCTAGATAGGGTATTCTAAGGAATTACTTTTAGCTTGATAAGCTTTTCCCACAATGATTTTACAATTGTTCCTTCAATTAGTACATCTTTATCGATGTGTGTTTATGCGGAGCATAAACCCCTAACATATGATGTCCATACTATTTTATATAACTAAACTGATTTCACAGTTGGCCATTCCAGGTAACCAACATAAATCATCGGATTAGGAGTTATGCTTTTACTTTTTCATATCACCTAACAAATCTTGGATACCATAATTCCTTACCTTGGTATATGTCACATGTGTCAAAAACACGTCACATCCTCATCTTTCTTTCATCTTGAGACATTACTTGTTACACATACCTTTATCTTGGAACCAAAGTCCAAGACAAACTGATACTTTTCTAAGTATCCATCAATTGAACATTTTTAACTTATGCACATCAAGTGTCATAAGACCCACATGATTACCATGTCCCAGAAGGGAAAGAACACAAAGAAACATATTCCTTTTATCACCCCATCATCATCCAGGGTTGTTTATCAAAGAGAAGAGATTATCATCTCCTCTGATTATTGCATGATCTTTCAACTATTCATGAGTCATTTACTCATATCTCATCTTAGGTTCCTTTCCGTCAACATAGAAATTATAAGGATGATTACATATCATTATTCCTTTCAATGTTATTGTCTAACATGTTCATGAACATTTTGTGATTTATCACATTTCCCATTTCCACATCATGGGAAAAGATCTTTACTATTCACACATGCTTTATCAGATAGGGATCATCTCCCTTGTTCTCATTCTCATTTTATGAGGATTATACTCTCTACTTCCTCATATACACATACTGATATGAGATCATCTCAAATTCCTTTTTCTTGTACTTAGGATGTGATATACATGTCCATACCATATTTCCAATTTCATTATACTCACTAGATTGTCTCAGAATGACTACTTGATCAGAGTAATCAGAAAGATGAAAATCTAAGAGTTCCATACTCACCTAATCTCCAATAATTATATACCTGGCCAGGGTATACAAGTACTGAGATTAGATAGTATGCACTTTATGTACATTCATATTCCTTACTTTTCGTATAATAACCAACACATGATTTAACATTCCTGGATTTTCTCCAGGCATCTCTTCTATACCTCATCCTTTTTCACACAGATAAGAGAAATTATAGAGAATTTAAAAGAATACTAAACAGAATATAAATCCTAGTTCTCATCATTTCTTCCCTATGTCCCCATAGGACAATCAATAGGGAAGTCCAAAATAACAATCCTTTTTAGCATTATCAGGTAACATCAAAAGAAGGCATATCAAAATGAAAAAGCTCTATCTGATTGTTACCCTTCACGGTCATCCACCGCTTTAGGTTGACTCAACCCATAGAGTCTAGCTGTTTCATGTTGTTACTTTTGGATTTATAAATTATTGGGTTGTAACTTTCGTAAGCCCTACCGAGTCTGCCTTAGTTGTTGAGTCATTTCCTCTCTTCTTTTAAAACAAAAGGGTTTAGTATGCTCAACATGTCCATATCTGTATCATGTCTTGTCCTCGTACCATGGTCTTATCGGTCTTATCACCGATGTAGAGACTAATCCATGGGTTCTCACATATGGAAAGTTAGTACCTTTGCCTTTACTTAATGACTACTGCCCTGGTACACTAGGCATTTATTGCACTGGTGGCACCAAAAACTTTGTCTTTTTAGAACAACTAGGCACATGTCTCTAGAATTGTAGAGACCTTTCCTTATTTCTCAACTTATTACCCCATTTTGGGTATTACCATCACAGATATACTATCTGTCTAAACTTATGGCAGAGTCTACTTTCTCGCCATATGTTAATCCTTCCCACATTTTCCACTGTTCCAACATGACTATATCATTCAGGAATCCTTTCAGAACCCAAAGTTTCTATATTGAGGACTGGTAACCTAGGTTGTAATGCTAGTATCTGGTCTACTATATGCATAAATGTTGTCCTAACCTACCCAACAAGAGTATAAACACATGATTCTCTATCCTGATTGGGTCATGATGGGAATTCTCAGGCATTCATTCTTCTCTTACCTGATCACTTGCACTCTCTCCTGGTGCAACAACATTGCTCTCAACAACGTGTTCCTCATGTTCTCCATTCATTTTTAAACTTCACCCTTTCTTCTTCACAAGAAGAAGTCACTATAGGGTATACTGGAGGACACTAGCACAGACTCAAAACCTTAGTCCTATGTCTCTGTAGACTCAACAAACCTTAAGCTCTGATACCAAAACTTGAGACGACAGTCGCCAAACTGACAAACAAATCGTCACTAATTAAGCGGAATTTAATATATACAACAGATTAACAAAAATCACTAAAAATTAAAACCATTTTGTAAAGAGATAAATTTCTAGGAAAACTCTTTAAGGCAGAACCAAAACTTTATATACATCATTGCTCTCATTGTACATACATTGTACCATCTTTTCTAGAGGATAACATATAGCAGTTTCTCTGACAAAACACATACTGAAGCAACATAAAACCTCGAGGCATTTAAGCCAAAATTCTCAGATTATCATCAAACCATAATGAACCAACTCCAAGGACCTGAGAGTACAGAGACGACACATATGACTCATATCTACAAGACATAACAGACAGTACACTCAACCTGAGCTGTCACTGCTACCTCATCTGTTGTTCCTCCTCTGTAAAAAGGCCTTCACCTCCTCGTGCACGTCCACCTAAAAATTTGGGTCCCACGGGGGTGAGACAATTGTAATTGTCCCAGCGAGAGATATAACTCTCTTCCGACCATATTATTATCAGAGTTAATCATTTATAAATTGAACAAAGTTCTTATTATATTAACAGGCAGGATATAACACTGTATGAACAGAATGAAGTAATCTCCTTTCTTAAGGAGAACATTGCATCTACCTGTGGTAGATATATAAATCATCTATCTATTTTGAAAGGAATGTAAAGAAACATAAATAACATCTATCCACTAAGGATGTATAAAAGAAATGTAACATCAGCCAAATGATTTCCGTATTTAAGCAAACATGCTAGGCGGCTGATTACATTTTACAATCACACTTAAGCCCTAAGGAGATGAGGTATACCGCTCATACTCCAACCGACCATTGCGAAGTCAAAATCGGTACCATACAAGGTCAATGGCAGAGCCGACTGCCAAGACCTCACTCGTCTCGACCAGTCCGAGACCACAGGCAGGACATCTCGTGTCACTAATAATTAGCTTTCCAGGGTATACTGGAAACTTCGCTATGTAGAGCTACAACGTTAACTGCACTCTCTTCGGGAGAGAAAGATTTCGTGTTTATCTAACATCCATCCCGGCCTTCATCTTCGGGAGATTCGTGATACATCCATCCCGACACATATAATGAAGGATTGAGAGATCTCGTGTTTATCTCACGTCAATCCAACATTAGGGCGTACGGATATTTTTGCCCATCACCCCCGCATATTCAAAAATATGCAGTCTCCGGGTTATGCCGCGGAGCATCCCGTTTCACCATTCAGGGAGGGACCTGGCGCCGAATGGATCTATAGTCAGGGCACTACATGATAAAATTCCACTTGATTAATTAAGTGCATTACCATATTCTTTTAGCATCAGTCAAGTTTTCACACAAGAATTATTATGACAATTGCTACAAAGAAAGGTATAATACATCTATCACATACTTTTCAAATCTTTAAAATATATGATACTTGCGATCTCAGTCCCTTTTCACATTACTGGGAATTCATCACATAACATTGTTAACTCTGTAACTGGTAACCATTACCTCTAGGTCCTTAGACCAAGGTATTCATTCCACTTGTTGTACAAGTATTCTCATGGCTCACAAGGCCATTCACATCTTGTCACCTCTTCACTAGGCAACAACTTATTCACATGGCTCACAAGGCCATTCACATCTTGTCACCTCTCACTAGGCAACAACTTATTCACATGGCTCACAAGGCCATTCACATTTTGTCATCTCTCACTAGACAACAAATTATTCACATGGCTCACAAGGCCATTAAGCATTATATTTGTTATACAAGTATTTAACATGCCTTACAAGTTTATTGTAATAAGAGAAATACAACCTTTCCATCATTCAGGTTAGGGTTTCCTTTGTTATTGATTAGGGTTTCTCTTACATGTCATTACCCTTCATTAGGGTTTTCCATTATTAACCATTTCGGTTTTCAAGATCATATTATCAATAATCAAACCCTAATTCATTGCTCCACACATCTCGCAGCCAACATTGATACCATAAGTATTAAATCATACTTATTTATTCTCATCATTTATCATTAAATGATTATCAACACAAGGTATGAGTTCCTCTCTCATCCTTACGAGAGTATGATTACATCATGCTTATTAACTTGGCTTTATCCTTTCTCAAGGTATATTAGCCTACACTTATCAAAGTGCATTAAATTCATTACATCTTAATGTAACAATTGACATAACACTCTTCATGTGTTACTCATCCAAGTATATTGGATTTAAGGTGTATCAAGGTACATCAACCTTAAAGTGCAGAATGTGATATTTATCATGTCTTGATGTATCCCTTCCCTCATCACTTTTAACTTACTTAAGTTCATCAATTTATCTTGTATTGAGGTATTTCCCATCCTAATACTTCATACACTATCTCATCACATTTATCATGGAATGTATAGGTCATAAGTGACATATTTGAATTGCCCAACTATCTTCAATGATATGGGCTCATCTCAGGTTAAGGCATTGTTTATACAAGGATTGTCCATTATCATCCAATCTAGGTGTTTCACCTATCAAGGTATTAACCACACCATCACTTGGTGTTACACTCAATGCTCATAAGAGTATCTTGCTCTCACCTTTATAAGGTGTATAGGGTTAACTCATGTGCATATGTTCACCATACCGGGTTGTAGGTGTATAAACACCACTATATCGAGTTGGAGGTGTATGATCACTCAACATATAGGGCTAGAGGTGTATGAACATAATCCATATTGGGCTAGAGGTGTATTATCACCATCCATATCAGGCACATCACCATCTAGAGTTGGCCGTGACAGATTAGGGTTTGCCATATCGGGCTCAACCCATTAAATAAATTATTTGGAGTGTAGGGAACCAAACCATATTGGGCTACACCATCAAACATTAGGTTGCATCACCCATGTCGGGTTAGGGTTGGTTGTGTCGGGCACATGGTACATGTATGTGTCGCCCATGACGCTTAAGAGGTATCAACTCATCACCATGTTGGGCTGCCATGTTGTCTAGGGTTGTGTATCGTGCAACCCTATCATTCAACCTATCATGCAACCATGTCATGCAACCCTATCGTGCTACCTTTCCTTGCATCCATGTCATTCAATCATGTTGTGCATCCATGTCATGTAATAACACTTGTCACTCTTCTCTTATATCGGGTTACCCAATTTAGGGTTTCCTATCAATCTTGCGGGTATACAATTAACCTTGTATCATACATGGAGTCTATAATAGACTTCCTATCGTTCAAGAGGTGTATACTACACCCCCATATCGTTTAATAAAGTTTATAAACCTATTCATATCATTTTAGTGAAGTAGGTGCATCATCATATCGGGTTAGAGGTGCTTGCTTATGTGCTTGCACCCGATATCACTTTTATAAAGTGATACCATCATCTTCAAGCTCTAGACCTTAGTTATAATTGTTATAGTTCATAGCAACAGGTCTAAGCAACTACTAGAACTCATAATTTCATCAACTACTTCAGTAAATTTTGGAATTAAAAGTATTTAACTAATTGTAGCAATTTAGGTTAAAAAAAATAATAACATGGTTGAGTTCAAGTTATAAAACCCGCCTTAAGAACCACTTCAAAGCTTCAAGGTCCAAAGCTCCATGTTCCAAAGGTTGAAAATGACTTTATCAAAGGTCCAAGGCTCGTTCACAACTCCTTCATATACAAGGAATCACCATGGATAAGCAATTGGTGAAGAAGAAAAGAAAAGAAGATCAAAACCCTAAAATCATGCTTCAATTAAAGGTTGAAGATGATCTTATTCTCACCTTAGGGTTAAGTTTTGAGTTCCTTAGCTCCTTGGCCAACACCCTACCACTCTTGGGCGATATGGACATCCTCTTGGATGACACAACTTTTCTTGTGGCCGATACCCCCTCACTTATGGCCAAAATCACTTCAATTGGTCGATATTAACTTGCTAGGGGCAATATCAACATGGTACAGTCAATATACTTGCTATGGCCGATACCCAAGGCCTATGCACGATACCCTTTTTCTCTTGAACGATATTCCACCCCTATTTCATGATATGACACTCGCTTGGACGATATGGTACTCACTTGGAGTCAGAACTCTTCACTCTATGGCCGATATCACCCAATATGGCCAAGATCACCTACTTGGGCGATATGATCATGCCATGGACGATATCCCATGACCCTTTCACGATACCACATCATCCCTTCACGATATGGGAGCTCTATTCATGATACCACAAGGTAGGAGGGTGGTAAGGGTAGAAAAATTCCATTAAGGGGTCAAACTAGGGGTATATATACTTGCTGATCATGAAGAAAGGCAAAAATGATGTGTCAACTTTTTGAGCTAGTAGGTGCCACGTGTCATGCATGGGTGACACGTGTACATGCATGCATCAACATTTATCTTGACATGCAAAAAGGTTGAGGATCATCTAGAGATGCAAATTCGTCCATCACTTACCCATTTTGATAAGATATATCAATTAAATCATCATTTTAAGTCAAGCCGATACACTTTCTCTAAGGAAACTTGTTGGCCATCACACCTCACCTCCTTGAGGTGATTTGCATGATATGAACCTTGGCAAGAGTTCACAAAACGATATGTAACACATCCTTGGGATCCATGGCCGATAGGCACTCATATATAAGCTTTTCAACTTGATACAACTCAAGTTAAGCTTTAAAATTCAACCCTTTTCTTGGTCATTTCTTCACCAAGATTTCCATCATTCATAATGGAATCAAACATGGTGTCTCATTCATTATCTCTCCTCTAAATGATACATAGAGGAAGTAGGAACAATCTAGAGGTGGTAATTTGTTGGTATGTATGCCCTGAGAGCCAATCATGTGATGATTGGTGGGATACATTAAGATTGATTTGATAAACATCAAAGGCAAGCTTCCAATTCATTCTGGTTCAGTCATATGAGATAATGATAGAACAGATTGAATGTCTAGAGAATGACAGTACTCAATGACGTATGCTTTCAGGTGAAGGACCTGAATGATGAGATCATACGGATGCTAAGAGTTTGTACATTCTTGTTATGTCCCTAGTCGGATGTCATTGTGGAAGGTAGATAGACAACAATGACACACAAGACTAGATTGTGGTGTTGGTTGATGACAGAATCTCATTAGTCATGATATAGAGATATCAAACCAAACACATAGGTACTTGTTAGAGAACAAGTGTACCGGACAGACCCACCGTGAGTTTGACACATGGAACCATGAGATGGTACTCACAGTCAGTACTCACAGTGATGGTGGTGAGTGTGATTCTTTGACCTGAAATCACTACACTCAACACATGTCATTGGGCACACTTTGACATCATCAAACGCAGTCCTGAAACATGGGTTGTTATAAAGGTGATGATTGGGTGGCTTTGACACATGGGGCTTTTGAGGGGTGAGTGATAGATATGGGATTTGTCCCTCCTGAGGGAGTTTGATATCCAAGGCCACTTGATGAGTAGAATTGAGATAGGCGTGCGCACGCATGTGTGAATCAGTATGTGATATTGATGTCATACATATCTCCTTCAATCTACTCTAAGATCAAGAAAGTGAATGAACGTTTACAGGATGACTGTTCCATGCCTTTAGTTCATTCGGGATATCAGTGACAAAGGAATTATACATTCACTGTAACACCATTCACGGATTGTAGGATGAAAGTTGTTCTCCAACTTTCTACTTTCACTTGGGTAGCACTGATGTGTGACTAGGCACCGCTCTTTGCTTGTGAAGTGATAAGTTTTATGGACTTTCACTGCCAACGTGAAATGGACCTGCAGGGTCACACACATAGGATTTAACCTGGAAGAGGAGTTTTGTCCACAAGAAATGTTTAGATTGATTACTAAAGGAGTTTAGTAGTTCAATTAAACACTCAATCAGTCGATGGCTCAATATCGTATGGTTCAAGGTGTTGGACGCATTGATTGGAGTATCGGATTGATTGAAATCGCATTTGACTGATTCTGCACAACCTGCACTCCCAACTGATCGGTTCAAGTGTTGAACCGATCGGCTGAGGTTGCTGAACCGGTCGGCTCAAGTGTTGATTCGATCGGCTCAAGCCCAGGGTGAAACGAGCGGTTCAAGTGTTGAACCGATCGGTTCAACTGGTGCAACCGAGCAAGTTGGGAAAGTCAGGTCGGTGAGAATTTTCCTTGCGTATCACTTGCCCAATTTGATTGGAACAAGGATTGGTATTTGATACCAATTAGAAACGAAAGAAGGAAAGTCAATCGGGAACCGACTAGGACCATGAACCGACCGGTTCAGAAGTGAACCGATCGGCTCATGGGTCCAAACCGATCGGTTGGTGCTCCAACCGACCGGTTCAGGTCCCCAACTGACCGGTTCACTTGTGAACCGATCGGTTCAGGTTGCGAGTTGGTTGCTTTTTGTGGAAAATCTCGAACCCTTCTACTCCTGCTTTAGTCCCATATTGCCGGGCACAGAGAACCCTGTCCCATGACCCGCCTATATATATAGGGGTATTAGGTCTTCTCAGAGAACAACTCAATGCAAGCCGGTTGCTTTGCGAAGTTGTCGTTCTCTCTGGTTTTGGTAACCGTGAGAGATCCCGAGCAAGTGCTTCCCGCAAAAGGGAGGTGCATCAAGGGAAGGACAACTGCAGTTGCAACTGGTAGCAGGAGAGTGTGTTGGCGACTAGTACGTCAACAGGAGGGTGCGACTCCTTCCACTTCCTTGTGGGACAAGGAGAGTGGAGTTTCAGGTGGTCCGTGTGGACTACTATAGAGGCGGGAGGACACTGCCTCTCAGGAGGACAACTGTCATCCGACAGTCCGGTAGGAGGAGGAGGAGTCAGTCCCGGTGCGACCAGGAGCTGCACAGACACCGTCCAAGACCGGAGTTGAAGACTGCGCATTGCGTGAGGTATTGTCACCGAGCAAGCCTCGGGACAAGGTATGATTCCACAAACCATCCTTTCCTATTATATAGACGTTGACGCGTTTCCTCGGTATGGGTTTGGGGAGAAAAGTTTTGTTTCCACTGCATTCTCTGTCTCCCCTAAAACCCAACAGTGGTATCAGAGCCACGTCAACTGCTCTATATTTTAGGAATATTGATATGATCAATTTTGGTTTGTCGCCTTTATTTATTGCATACGATGCGAATAATATCGGCTTTATGCATGTCCAATCCTAAATCCACAAATCCCTAATTACATATACGATATGTATTATTAATGCACTTGATACGCGTCGCCCTTAGACGAGTTTTGTGGTGGATGTATGTAGCGTGATTATGGCCTATAAACCCCTATCTGTGATTGGTTGTGTGTGGTTGCTTGCATCTCGTTCTGCGCACCGATCTTCCCTCTCTTATTCCTGATGTAACTCGAATAAATTCGAGATTCTTTCCTACCTTTTCTCCCCCCGAATCTAAATCGGGGTTTCCCTTTTAAAGCAATGTAATAATAGGATAGAACTTTATTTCTAGTTATGTCAAAGACCGGCGGACATCAAGACGACTGCTCAGACGATCGTTTCAAGGAGTGAACCGATCGATTGACGTTCCAGACGGTCGGTTCAAGGAGTGAACCGATCGGTTGATGACTGGTTCGAGGAGCGAGACGAGCGGGTGGCAGACATGACGAGATGCATGACGACCAGGCGAATCGATCGGTTGGAGGAGCCAACGGATCGGCTGGTGGCACCCAGACGACCGGCTGGAGAGTACAGATCATTCATGTGATAAGTTGATCAACTCGGATGGTAAGGCACATATTTCATCTTGTATAGGTTGCATGAGATGTAGACCTAGATGACCGTGATTCCTCTTGGCTCGAGGAATCACATTAGGATGGCCATAATCATCGCTTTTTATCGTTTGTGGATGTTTTCTTTGGGATATAGCATGTATATGATACGTACTATGTATTGTGGTGATTGGATATGTATATGTATATAAAAACCAAATCCCTCATTAAAATATTAAGTCTTACATGCCTTCCATTAGCGGCACACATGAAAAGCTCGATCGACCAAGCGTAGGTTACGCCAAATCATGGTGCGCTGTCTATCTTGTGGAAGTGTGAAGGGTAGACATGTAGGTTCTTCCAAAGCAGGGTGCATGTTTACCGTGTCGGCTTTTGGGTTAGACTTAACTGGTGATTCTTAGAGCGTCTAAGCCCAGAGTCAAGGAATGTTCATGGCAAGGTGTTGTACATGTTCATTCAACAAGAGTTGCATATGATGCAATTGGCAAGAGTTGCCTACCTGAGAGATCTAAGTTGTGGGCGATCAGCCCTAGCTGACTCATGACTTAGAGGATTTCAAGATCTTGCCCACTAGAAGGTTGTACGCTGCAATCTTCCGAATTGATGGTGAGGGCTATCAATTTGAACTAAAATAGTGAGAGCGATAATTAATTAAAGGCCTAGTTATATCGTCAAACTTTCAAATCAATCAAACCAAAAATGAGTTTTGGACTAAAATTGCATATTTTCCTTTTGTAGTTCAAATGGAAACAAACAACAACAACTTTTCTTTGCGATCGGTCCTTGACAAGGACAAGCTAAATGGGACGAACTTCCACGACTGGTATCGGACATTGAGAATTGTTCTCACTCAAGAGCGTAAGCTCTATGTCCTGGATACTCCAATTCCAGAGGAACCCGCTCCTAATGCACCAAAGACAGAAAGGGATGCTTACAAGAAGCATTCTGATGATGCCATTGATGCAAAGTGCTTGATGCTATGTTCAATGAACCATGAGTTGCAGAGGCAACATGAGAACATGGGTGTCATTGAGATGATTCAGCATCTCAGGAACATGTATGAAGATCAGGCACAGAAAGAGAGGTACAATGTTTCTAGGGCGCTGTTCAAGTGCGTCATGACAGAAGGAGATCCAGTTGGTCCTCACACACTCAAGATGATTGGATATGTGGAGAACCTACATAGACTGGGATTTCCACTGAGCCAAGAGTTGGCTACTGACGTGATACTGCAATCGTTGCCAGAATCTTACAGTCAGTTTGTGATGAACTACAACATGAACAACTTTGATAGGCCACTGTCAGAGTTGTTGGGCATGTTGAGGACAGCCGAGTTACAGATGAAGAAGGACAAGCCTAAGTCTATGATGGTGATCATGAGCAAGAAAGGAAAGTCCAAGCACAAGGGCAAGGGCAAAGCTAAGAAAGGTTCTGAAGCTAGCCAGGAGTCCAAGCCATCTTCATCTCTCAAGGCCAAGGGAGGCGTGACCAAGAAAGGAAATTGCCACCATTGTCAAAAGCCAGGACATTGGAAAAGGAATTGTCCTCTCTACCTGGAAGAACAAAAGAAGAAGGAGGCGACTGAAGCCTCTACTTAAAGGTGTCATGAAAGTAAACTTGTAACACTTTTGAGATATATGATATCAAGATGTAAAGTGTAAAGCATTCTTATTTGGGGCAAGTGTTGCCTTCATAGATAGGAGTACTTTAGTTTATTTTCAGCCAATAAGGCATGTAATACAGTTATGAACTGCTATTTCATACTTGCCAATAGATAGAAACACTTTATTTTTGCATATTGTATGACAATGATGGCAATCAATAAAGTTGTGTTTTCAATCTTAAAGATGTGATCTTTATGGCAATGCCTTATTTATCTTGTGATATTTGATATGCATAAGATAAGACGATACCTAAAAGCTATAGATAACTCAAACAATTTAATTAGCATTAATCATGAGAAATTCATTTCTAGTTTCCATATGATGGATAAATCTAGACTCTTTTGGTAAGAGAACCAGTAAGAGATATGAATATCTTGGACATGATTAATCAATCTTCACTAATGTAGTGGGAGAGTGATTATCCTATTAGGTATAATACATGTGATGTATTTACATACCTATTGGAACAAATGCTAATACTTCAAATGGTGTTTAGAGAAATACCAATATGAATATCTTGAAGTGTTCAAGATTATCATAAATGAAGTACAAATTTGGTAAAGTATTAATTCTTGATGAGATCAATAATTAAAATACTTGGACCAAATGTTTGAGATCCTTATGAGTGATTATGATAGTGTATCATAGTGAACTCATGATTAAGGCATGGTGATGTCTAAATCAAGAAAGAATCATGCTCTAAGGAGTTAGAGAATGATTATCAAATAATTGAATTCTTCTTAATAAAAGAATACCCCACACTAATAAAGGACATTAAGAATCACAAGCAGTTGTGAATTCTTATATTCTTGAAAGATACACCTCAATTATCTATGTGATGAGTTGTTCATATGATGAGTCAACTATCAAGATGAATATGAGGAACCGAATCTTGAGTTATGGTTTAAGACCATTACATCCTAAAAGACATCCATGTGAACCATAAGGTATGACCTTGATGGTAGCACTCATTGGATCATATCCATAAGTGCAAATGAGTCTTAAGTGTTAAGACACATGGATAACATTTTGAGAAGGATGATGCTTGTTGATTGCAACTTAATGACTAAGACATTTGGCATATGGATACTAAAACTGCATTCCTATAAGCAATAAAACCAGGATGTGTACGTGACACATCCTATAAGGTTTATGAATCCACTAATGCAAATGAAGTCTATAAGTTACAATGGACTAATCAATGTGATTGATTGAGTACAAGCAACTCAAAATTGGATCTTTACTTTAATGATATAGTCAAAGGGTTTGACTGATATGTCAAAGATAAAGAAGGGATCTGTGATTTAGTGGGAGCGTATTCACATTCCACATATTGATGTGAAATGGAAATGTTCTAGATTGGAAATCCAAAAGTGGAAATTATCTTTAAGGAAGATAGAGATGTTTCCTATATGATAGGAATAGAGATCTATAGAGATAGTTCTCGAAAACCTCTTGACCTGAAAAGAGAGAGCATACATTGGCAATCTGTACTGAATTGTTCAGTATGCACAGATTCGGTGGGAGAAAATTTGTCCATGTTATATGGATATTAGTATCCCAAGGCCAAGTGTCCAATTCTTATGAAGAATGGGAACACTAAGAATTGATATGGATCTATCATGTATGTAATCATCCCGTTGTCTTGCATGTATGACATGATAAGAATAAAATGCATTCATCATTTTGTATGTGTGACATGACAATATGATATGCTCATCCTGATAACTCGTATGTAGGACATGACGAGTGGATGTCTGTCTACTTCCAGTAAGGGTTACTGGAATACCATAAGAACTTGATAAGTACTTGGTAAGTACTAGTTCTATGGAGATAAGGAAGAGTTCGATGTAAAGAGTTACATTGATGCGAACTTCCGAAAGGACAGAAAATTAATCGCAAAATATACATAGGATGTATAAAAGTGAAAGTTTGTTGATAATTGGAAGTGTTCCAATATAACCATTTAAAAGGAAATGTCGAGTATCTATGTGTTAGTGAACAGCAGTGGATACTATATGGATCTGAAAGTTCATGAGATGAACTTATATTATACTCATTGATGACAAGTCTGGAATCCTTGATCATGCAATGTGGCTAAAGGTTAGCAAAGGAATACTAGATCGCATATTACGGCAACTCCATCTCATACGTGTGACGTACAGCGAAGAGATGTGAGACATGCAATTTGTACAGACTTTGGCAAGGTGTTGCCATTACTCACTATGTTGGCACTAGAGCACAGTAACATGTGGGACATGTTTGAAGATCACTATGAATATGATTCATGGGTGATTGGCTCGCAGTGCAAGTGGGAGTCTGTTGGTATGTATGCCCTGAGAGCCAATCATGTGATGATTGGTGGGATACATTAAGATTGATTTGATAAACATCAAAGGCAAGCTTCCAATTCATTCTGGTTCAGTCATATGAGATAATGATAGAACAGATTGAATGTCTAGAGAATGACAGTACTCAATGACGTATGCTTTCAGGTTAAGGACCTGAACGATGAGATCATACGGATGCTAAGAGTTTGTACATTCCTGTTATGTCCCTAGTCAGATGTCATTGTGGAAGGTAGATAGACAACAATGACACACAAGACTAGATTGTGGTGTTGGTTGATGACAGAATCTCATTAGTCATGATATAGAGATATCAAACCAAACACATAGGTACTTGTTAGAGAACAAGTGTACCAGACAGACCCACCGTGAGTTTGACACATGGAACCATGAGATGGTAGTCACAGTCAGTACTCACAGTGATGGTGGTGAGTGTGATTCTTTGACCTGAAATCACTACACTCAACACATGTCATTGGGCACACTTTGACATCATCAAACGCAGTCCTGAAACATGGGTTGTTATAAAGGTGATGATTGGGTGGCTTTGACACATGGGGCTTTTGAGGGGTGAGTGATAGATATGGGATTTGTCCCTCCTGAGGGAGTTTGATATACAAGGCCACTTGATGAGTAGGATTGAGATAGGCGTGCACACGCATGTGTGAATCAATATGTGATATTGATGTCATACATATCTCCTTCAATCTACTCTGAGATCGAGAAAGTGAATGAACGTTGACAGGATGAATGTTCCATGCCTTGAGTTCATTCAGGATATCAGTGACAAAGTAATTATAAATTCACTGTAACACCATTCACAGATTGTAGGATGAAAGTTGTTCTCCAACTTTCTACTTTCACTTGGGTAGCACTGATGTGTGGCTAGGCACCGCTCTTTGCTTGTGAAGTCATAAGTGTTATGGACTTTCACTGCCAACGTGAAATGGACCTGCAGGGTCACACACATAGGATTTAACCTGGAAGAGGAGTTTTGTCCACAAGAAATGTTTAGATTGATTAATAAAGGAGTTTAGTAGTTCAATTAAACACTCAATCAGTCGATGGCTCAGTATCGTATGGTTCAAGGTGTTGGACGCATTGATTGGAGTATCAGATTGATTGAAATCGCATTTGACTGATTCTGCACAACCTGCACTCCCAACCGATCAGTTCAAGTGTTGAACCGGTCGGCTGAGGTTGCTGAACCGGTCGGCTCAAGTGTTGAGTCGATCGGCTCAAGCCCAGGGTGAAACGAGCGGTTCAAGTGTTGAACCGATCGGTTCAACTGGTGCAACCGAGCAAGTTGGGAAAGTTAGGTCGGTGAGAATTTTCCTTGCGTATCACTTGCCCAATTTGATTGGAACAAGGATTGGTATTCGATACCAATTAGAAACGAAAGAAGGAAAGTCAATCGGGAACCGACCAGGACCACGAACTGACCGGTTCAGAAGTGAACCGATCGGCTCATGGGTCCCAACCGATCAGTTGGTGCTCCAACCGACCGGTTCACTTGTGAACCGATCGGTTTAGGTTGCGAGTTGGTTGCTTTTTGTGGAAAATCTCGAACCCTTCTACTCCTGCTTTAGTCCCATATTGCTGGGCACAGAGAACCCTATCCCATGACCCGCCTATATATATAGGGGTATTGGGGGCTTCTCAGAGAACAACTCAATGCAAGTCGGTTGCTTTGCGAAGTTGTCGTTCTCTCTGGTTTTGGTAACCGTGAGAGATCCCGAGCAAGTGCTTCCCGCAAAAGGGAGGTGCAGCAAGGGAAGGACAACTGCAGTTGCAACTGGTAGCAGGAGAGTGTGTTGGCGACTAGTACGTCAACAGGAGGGTGTGACTCCTTCCACTTCCTTGTGGGACAAGGAGAGTGGAGTTTCAGGTGGTCTGTGTGGACTACTACAGAGGCAGGAGGACACTGCCGCTCAGGAGGACAACTGTCATCCGACAGTCCGGTAGGAGAAGGAGGAGTCAGTCCCGGTGCGACCAGGAGCTACACAGACACCGTCTAAGACCGGAGTTGAAGACCGCGCATTGCGCGAGGTATTGTCACCGAGCAAGCCTCGGCACAAGGTATGATTCCACAAACCATCCTTTCCTATTATATAGACGTTGACGCGTTTCCTAAGTATGGGTTTGGGGAGAAAATTTTTGTTTCCGCTGCCTTCTCTGTCTCCCCTAAAACCCAACATAATTTGCATAAGAATCCCACATTTTGGGTAAATTGCAATTTGTACCAAAATTGGTGCACAATGCACCAACATTGTTCAAACAAGTTCAAACTTGGAATTTAGGCTTTCCACAAGACACCATTTAGCATCATTCTCTCTCTTATGATGCTTAAACACATGGGGTACATTCACATGTGACATTTTGCATTATAGCCCCTCAATTTGGGTAAATTGCACTTTGGTCCAAAACAAAGGAAAATTGCTCAAACAACATTCAATGGGGACCAAAATTGAAACATAAGTATGTCACATGCTAACAAAGCACCATAGAGGATTATATTAATGTTCTAAGCAACTTTATTAGCCAAAAAAATTAGGGTTACCTCATAACCCAGGTCAGGGTTGTTACAGGAAGAACTTTGTATTTGGATGACCGCCAAATGCTTATTTCCTCTTATTATGGGAGTGAGAGATAGGACAGTACGCATGCCATACACCAAGGATAAAGATGATGAGAGTTGGAATGTTGCTATGAGGTATGAGGACAGAGATGATAACATACCCTTGTGGAGTAAATGATATGTGGATGGTTTACAAACATCAAAAGAACTAAGGTAGTCATCATATGAGGATGTTTTTATCATGAGCTATGTGGAATTTTTGAGTTATACAAGGTTGAGTTTGATAACCTAGAAGATGAGCTCTAAGTTTTCTTTTTCAAGATAGACCTAAAGTCCAAGAGGAGATGATAAGTAGAATACATGGATGTGTATGTCTTCAACTTTACCTAACACCTAAGGATGTGAGGTAGTAATGGATGCTCTGGTTGAGATACAACTTCCTAGTTTAGATAGAGGCGAGAAGAGGTTGTTAGGTTAAACCTAAGTTTGAAAATGGGGATATGTTTGGCTAACACTCAGATGTAACAAGATTGTTGATTAAGTTAGTAGTTGTTTGGTTAGCCAGCCTAGGCCTTGATGCAATAAAAGGATGGTTGTATAACCTCAGATGCACTTCTATAGAAAAGAAGGAGATGAAACCCAACTAGAGTGGTTTAGAGTTTTCAAGGAATCAATCTTGAGGAGTCATGACTTACAGGAGATCATGATTTTAAGATCATCATACACCATGGTCCTACTAAGATAGTAAGTGACAGTAGTACTTTGGATGCTTAATGTAACATACCAAAACTCGAACCCTACCCTAGAAGTTTAACCTTTTGGTCTTAGGCCAAACAAGGTTAAGGTTAGAGTGATCCTAATAATCTAATGCATGAAAAATGTAATCTAATATGTCATATAATTCATTTGGTTATAATAAGATGATAAATAACTTAATTATATGCATAATGATGTTAATGGGCCTCTAATGGGCCAGATGACAAAACCCATGTAAGACAGCCTAATTAAATAATGGACTTCAAATTCGTAATCTACACATTAAAATAAGCTTACATGTCAATTTTCATTTAATTTGGACCCCTCAAAATAATATGGTTATTTAGGAGAGAAATTGCCTAAAAGGTGTAATTAATAAATAAATATAATAATTGACTCCAAAAGAGGAAAATAATGTTATATTCGTGATCTACATAATAAATATATCCTTTGGGTGAATTTTCATCCAATTTGGAGAGAGTTTGCTTAAAGGGTGAAATTAGGAGAGAGAAAGTATGAAGAACCTTCAAAATATTAAATAAATACTCAAACAACTCCAATATGTAAAATTGATGGCAAATTCGTGTTCAACACATTAAATATGACTTGTGGGTCAAGTTTCATCTAATTTGGATAATCCTAATGCCATTAATGAAGGAGGAAAGAGAAAATAGTAATTGAATTATTTAACACATTAAAAGTTTCCAAAAGATAAAACTAAGTGTAAAATCGGAATCTACATGCCTTTATTGGCCTCTGTGCAAAATTTGGTTTAATTTGGATAATGTTTGAACCCTTATTTGAAGAGAGAGAAAAAGATACATTTAATGCAAATGTTACTTTATTCATTTGATCGATTTTCCTTGTCACACCTTTTGATTTAGGCACGCTTGATCTGGACCGTGGATTTTGGATCCAACGGTTCCACGGTTGTCTCCTAGCTCCGATCGGAGTAGGAGTACAGGTTGCTTCTGTGGGATTTTTGGACGAGGACATCTCCCTCGATTATTAATCTTTTTCGACGATTTCTTCGCCCTCACCTTCCCCTTATCATCCCGCACCCGATGACCCTATAAAATCTTGGGCTCGAGGCATCCTTTCCTTTTTCCACAGGCGCCACGAGAGTCCTCTGTTCTCGCCCCTATTTTCCGGGCCTTCTCTTCTCCTCGCCGTTTCTGGCCATCGGACCCTTCTTTGACCCTTCCATCACCTTCGTCGGTCTTCGGGGAGTCTGGTTGTGGGGTTTTCTTGGCTACTTCTGTACCGGAACCCGATCACCCTACTCTTCTGGCATCCCGCTATGTGGTTCTGGCGAGAAGCCATCAGTCGCTACTTAGGTTGCCTCCGCAGTTCCGGCGTGGGTTTGGGATCCTCTCTGCAAAGTTCGGGGAAGCTTTTAGTCAAACCAATTCCGCTCAACTTGGTGAGTTTTGGTTTTCCCACTTTTCATTTGTTGTTCCGTTTGTTTCCGATCACCATGGCGTTTTATCACTCTGGTTGGTCTCTGCGCTAGATCTGTACCTATTTTGGTCGGTCTTTCACTCACGAACTCGCTGGTATAGTTGTTTTCTCGAAAGGACCTCCTTTGATCGGGTTTTGATCGCGGATTTGAGCTTCTGCTAGCTGGGCTTCGTGCTTGAGCAGCGTAGAACAAATGCACCTGCACTTTGTCCCTTCTACCCCCTTTTCCCTCCTTTCTTTGTGTTTCTCGACCAGGGGCATTTTGGTCTTTTCGTGCTTTCCTTTTCCTTTTGTGTAGCGACCGGCTCCGCTGACTTGGCTTAAGATGTCTGCTAACATGGGCGGCCCTGATTGGCCTGCCCAGGTCCACGTGGACATTCTCTGCCCTTTATCTGCGATCGATTTATTTGTAATTATTTGATTGGTCGATTTTATAAAATCAATAACTAATTATTTACTGATCAAAAAAATATAAATAAATAGTCGTTGGATTCAGAAAAATGCAAGCTTTCTTATGGTGTTGGTTTTGTCGCCTGATTCTGATGCTTTTTAACAGGTGTTTTTATGGACCTATTTAAATAAGTATTAACTTCTAAAATTCATAACTAATAATTTATAAGTCAGAAAAATATAATAAAATATGTTTTGAACTCAGGAAAATATAATATAAAATATGGAAACGTTTTGGAAACCTAATTCCTATATTAATAAAAAGGTGTTTTTAGGGTTTATGAAATCAATATAAACCTAACCCTAATTCCACATATATGTTAAATAGGTGTTTTGGAAGCATAGGCTTGGACCTAGAAGTGGCTTGGCATCTGTTTGACTCTGATGATGAGGTATGCTTGCATCTCATATTATTATTGCTGAGCAATTATCCTATTTTATTCTTTCTCTTGGTCCTATGGACAATAGACTATACACATTGATCTTTTCTTTTGATATCATGGTTCATGTGAACTATCTTATTTTGTTATTGATCTTGTGATCACGTATATTCTCTTGGAATCTTATCTTTTTGCCTTGGTGCAAGTTGGACTTTTGATTTTATATACCCAATGTGATTTGGATGTTTACTTGTTGATATGCCCACTGTGATGTGGAAGTTTACTTGGTGATATATGCCTACTTTGAAGTGGATTTGTTTATAAATTTGACTTTTCCATTGTGTGATGGCAACCTTGATAATTCTGACTATACTTTTCTACTTGCCTCTACATTATACATGCAATGTGATTCAGTAGCACTAGAGTAGTGTAATTGCATTGGTTTTGGGGTTATGTGCCCTTTATGCTTTTGGGATGGAGGTTATGTGCCCCATACCCAGGTTTCAGCTTTATGGGGGTTGGCCCAATTTCATATATATAGGGAGTTTGGTTATGTGCCATTCTCTATCAGGCTTCAGCTTTATGGGGGTTGGCCGCCAATTGTGTTTATATTGTTCTAGTGTTATGTTTATCTCACAATGCATGCAAGATTTTGATTGTGGGGTGTGTGCCCTACTTGTGCTTTGTTTCTCACCATGGTAGTGGATTTATTTATGGCACAATCCTTTTATATGTTTTGTTTTATGACAAGTATCCATTTTTGTTGTGATCTTTCTCTTGATACCCGTTTGGGTGGTACTTATCTTTTCTATGGGAAGCCTTTCATTTATTTGATGTCCTTATTTCTTTATATTGCTCAATTTACCTTTTTAGTATGCACATACCAGCTTTTGCTGATGTTTCCTTTTGTTTCTCTTTTGCTGGGGTATGCTTCCAACCCTAGGTGGAAGACTTGGATGCATGACATGTGGACCTGGACTTAGTTTGTGATGATGAAGCTTGGAGACAATCTTGAGGTGGTTTAGATTTCCTCTACATGGATCCTTATGATGTAAGTTTGTAACCCTTTGTTTTATAATTTAATAGTCAAATATTTTCTTCCGCTGCTATACATTGGTCTTTTCATTACCATTATATAAAGATTTGAAAATTTTACACCCACTCCATCACACCTTTTGAGTGTGTTTGGATTGGAGGTTCTATTGTTCAAATTTTTAGTAGAGAAGTGGATTCACTTCTTTACACTTAAGATGAAGTTGCACGTGGCTTGTCGCCATGCAAGCCAGGAGGTGAACGACGAACACCAGTAACCCAATGAGTTGGTATAGAGGATAAAGAGTCCTCAAGAGTAAATGGGAGTTCATCACTATGGTTGTTGTGGTAAGTCTCCCCTAGACCAAGGAAGGTCAAGATGCAATATGGGTTATGGTAGATCGCCTTACCTAGATGACATGAGAAAGAAAGAATGTTGTCACCGAACTGATCTAATCGAACTGCATATGAGAAAGAGATGGTTCAACTACACCATGATGTGAGTTCAAAAGTTCTTGAGTATAACCTAAAGATTCACTTCCATGCGGTGGAAGTAGGTACATGAAGAACTCGATGTTAGTACTATTATCACCCCTAACTAATGGTTAGTATAATCCAGACTAGAAGGTCTGATAAGAGCATGTGTGCTTGTTCAGGGTGATACATGGAGATAGTTCTTGTCTTCTATAAGATGTGATGATAACCACCATAGCCAGTTTCGGGATGTAAAGAAGCTCTATAAGGGAGGTTGTGTTGGTCAACACTTCATTAAGATGATGTTGGTGATGGGACCTCGTGAAGGTCAAGAAAGAACCACAATGTGTATAGATGAAGTCATTTTGATCGTGCAAAGGGCTAAGAGAGAGCCCAGGGGTGACATGAGTTGTGAGATGATGCAAATCAGACTGACTTGCAACTCCCTGTCGGAGAGTATGTGATGTGAAATCTGACCCCTCTAAGCTACAACTGAGAAAGCTGAATCCCCGATATATGGGACCATTGGAGATGGATTGGTGGAGATGGTTGTGTTTAGCCTTACCCCTCAGGATAACGTGATGTATAATGTGTTCCATGAGTCTGATCTAGAGCACTATGTGAGGTACCCAAGCCATGTGCTGAGCCATGAACCTATTCAGCTTATGAGAGGCTGAAATGTCCTGAGTCACCTATGAGGGTATGATATACCAAGGTGAGAGAGAACTCAAATGAAATAATATGAGATGATGAATGTTCTTGGGAAGCACCATGGAAAGGGTGAGGCCACATGGGAGCCATGATGGATATAAGAAAGTCATATCTTGTTTGTTTGTGCGCCTCGTGGAATTTTGGGGGCAAAATTCCTATAAGAGGAGAAGGA
Source organism: Alisma plantago-aquatica (assembly GCA_963693085.1). Taxonomy (NCBI): domain Eukaryota; kingdom Viridiplantae; phylum Streptophyta; class Magnoliopsida; order Alismatales; family Alismataceae; genus Alisma; species Alisma plantago-aquatica. The sequence continues at coordinate 1,386,729,676 of OY856412.1, forward strand.
TGCTGCAACCCTAAATTTTGGGTTCTTTGGGTGAGAAATGTAATTTCTCCTATTAAAGATATTTGAACAAATAATGATATAATTTGTTTTTGAATAAAACATTTCATTTACAATAGCCTTGTTGGATGTTTTGTGGGATTTATTGGCTATTGGGCCCAATAACAAGGAAAAGACAAAAGAAACTCCATTATTAATAAGAGATGGAGAAAAGAAAGATGTAGAAACCTCTAGAAGGCAAAAGAATATAATCCAAAAGTGGATTTTGTGCCTTGGGTTCCAAGGACTCCAAAGTTGCAAAGATAATGCAACAAGAAAAGAAAAGATCAAGTAAATATTTCTTTATTAAGAAAGAAATTGAAAACAATGATAAAATGAGGGAAATAAGTGGAAAGAGGTATAATTGAGTTATTTTGGTGGATTTTCATATACATAAGGTTCCTAATGTTAAAATGAATTCCAAAAAGGAAAATTAATAGAGATAAAGATTGATCCTCAAAAAGAGATATATTAATAAAAAAATAAGTAAGATAATGAGAAATAATAGATGTAGATGCATCTAGAAGGATAATGAGTATCCACTAAAAAGGATTTCGAAATATTAGAGTTTCTTGGGGTCCAAGGAGCCCCAATGAATAAAAAAATGGGAAAATACAAATAATACAAAATAAGAGTTTGGTAACACAACCCACTATCACACAGACAGCAAGGTGTTTCGCAAAAACGTGCGGAAATCACCATAACAACATTTCATCGAAAACACGGGTTAATTAAAACTGATTGCGGAAAACCGATAAACTGGGAAACTTTTACATTCCCGTCCTTATCCTGCACAGAAACATGCTATATATATACACATACACGAGATCTGATACGTGTCCACAGCTCAGGAACAACTGTTCATCCATCACATGAGTTCACCACCTGTTCATATACATAAAGGCCAACATCTGGCCAACAGCAGGATATACAACATCATCGATTGTTCATCGTGAAACAACATCAAAACACTTGCCAAGGACCTGAGAGTACAGGGATGACTCTAGACTCTACTACAAAATATCCAAAATAGCAACATGTCCATCGCTTGCCTTCTACTGCTCCTCAAGATGCTCGTCCGCAACACCACAACCACGACCATGACCACGTCTACCTCGACCACCTAAAAAAAGGTGTAAACCAGCGGGGTGAGACAATTGAACAATTGTCCCAGCGGGAACATAACTCCCCACCGCAACTACAGAACCTCAGCAACATAAACTATAGCAGCAGATAACTAACAACAGGTTATCAAGAGCAGTTTATATAAAGCAAGACTATTCTAACTGACAAGCATACCAGCTGTACAAAAGCATATAACCAGATGTCTTTCAATGGAACATGATTGACAAGATAAGATATATTGCTATGTTACATGATTATCAGAACAAGATATAATGCCACATAACCTGATTATCAAGATAAGACAGATTACCACATAACCTGCAAGGTATAACAGAGTTATTTACACAAACAAGGCCTCAACCAATGTTTCGTGTTTGATATGAATACTAAACGGCTATATTACGTGTTATTATGCCCTGAGGATTTGAACCGTACCATTCAAATCCAACCTTCGGTTACGAAACCCAAGTCGGTGCCATACAAGGTCAAAGGAAGAGCCGGACTCCACGACCTCCCACCTCATGGTGAGTACATGAGTACGACACAAGCAGGACCGCAGTCACATGCTGAAGTGGTCTAAGCCACATGGTCAGCTCCATAGGCTACCCTCTCTCTAGCCCGCCTTGGTACAGGTCTCGGCGCTAGTAAAACTGAGCCACGGGCCTGTTCACCATGCTCTGAGCCATGAACGCATTCATGCTCCACAAATCACATATCCTGATCCATGGGCCTGTTCACCATGCTCTACATACATATCTGAGTCTGCAACCGAAGTTACACTCTTACCTCCTCATTTTTAGGCTAGGAGCAACCTACACATATTCAACAATATGCGCTTCCAGGTTAACCCGTAGGAGAACCTGTTTCACCATCACCAAATCTTGACGATGATGGATCTATGGCCAGGGCAAACTACATGATATATTTCACTGTGATTAATTAGTATCTTTTAGATGGATTGCAAGATTCAACCAAGTTGTTTCACATGCAAGATATAATAGAAAGTAAACAACATTATATTATTATCAAATCACATCAACATGACCCATCTCAAGGGTCCAACATCACATATTACCACTTGGCCTCTTGCCAACCATCCAGATCCATCTCAAGGATCATCACATACCACGGGGTCTCAATCCCCCATCATGTATTGTCACTTCCTCTCAAGGCTCACATCATCATCATGGGACCAACACATCCTACATACAGCCTCATAGAATAATTATCAAAGTGATGTTACTCATCACATATATCTCGTAGCCTTTTCATGGCTAAATCATCACTTGCATGGTTAGGGTACACAATAATCGTAGATTCAACAAAATGAATATGCTACTATCATGAAATGCAATTCAAGATACTTTGCTTATCATTCTTACACTAATTTATGATCAAGCGTATTATTAACAAGTCACATCTATACTTATCCTTATCTCAGAATTACATGAATAGTCAAGATGTTTATATCAAGTAAGCAGTCATGTTGAATACAGAGAGCCAGTATCATTGTACTATTAACATTACTGACCCATTCATTACCAACATTATTATCATTAAGCAAACTACTAGTGTAACTACCATCATTCCCATTATCATTAACAATTAAGCATAAGGATCACATCATGCATCTCATTACTATCATTAGGGCTATCATTATTATGATCAACATCATTACTATCATTATCATTATGCAGCTACTATTATCATCATTGTTACTATTATTATTGTTTGCGAGACATCATTATCGTTTGAGGATAAACAATTCACTTCCATAGCACATGAGACCGTCACTATAGGAACACATGAACCTCACTATAACTCTTCACGACCCTCACTAAAACCTATCAAATCCTATCGGCCGACGCACACACCCAACCTAGGCTATCGCCCACCATGGGTGTCGGCCAGCATGGGTATCGACCAGCATGGATATCGGCCAGCATGGCATGCATGGCCTACCGGTCAACATGGATATTGGCCAACCTGCATGATCTATTGTTCAAGACAAGGAAACCAGCCATACATGGCCATGTCATCCGATACCAACGACAAGCTTGACAAGGCTATATCGACCAACACCTCAAGATGTATCGCCCAACAACATCCATCGGCCAACTCAACCATATCGGCCAACTCCTCACTAGCTTGACCTATCGCCCAACACAGAGCACTCACCATGTCGCCCATCACAAGGTACCCATCTTGCCCAACACAAGAACAAAGGGTTGCTCTTCACAAGGACCATATCGCCTAACATGGTCACCATATCGACCAACACCAAGAACACCACTATGTCATCCATCACAAGAACAAGGGTGTCGCCCAACACAAGGTACCCATCTTTCCCAACACAAGAACAAAGGGTTTCTCTTCACAAGGACCATATCGCCCAACATGGTCACCATATCGACCAACACCAAGAACACCACTATGTCATCCATCACAAGAACAAGGGTGTCGCCCAACACAAGGTACCCATCTTGCCCAACACAAGAACAAAGGTTTGCTCTTCACAAGGACCATATCGCCCAACATGGTCACCATATCGACAAACACCAAGAACACCACTATGTCGTCCATCACAAGAACAAGGGTGTCGCCCAACACAAGGTACCCATCTTGCCTAACACAAGAACAAAGGGTTGCTCTTCACAAGGACCATATCGCCCAACATGGTCACCATATCGACCAACACCAAGAACACCACTATGTCATCCATCACAAGAACAAGGGTGTCACCCAACACAAGGTGCCCATCTACCTCCAACACAAGAAACTTCAAACCCTAGAAAGCAAAGATGCTCAAGGAAACCCTAAACCCTAGAAAGGAAAAACGGCCATCAAAGGTACACTAGCAAGGTACAAAAGCAAGGAGCTAAGCTAAACCACTAACATGCATAAGATCAAGCAAGGGGTAAAGGAGTTAGGGTTAGAAGCTATGCAACCCGCCTTAATCTCCAAGCTCCAAGGAAGAAGATGCACTTCAAGCTCCAAGGGATATCGTCCACCAAAGCTGATCCAAGAGAGTGTATCGGCCACCACTTCAACTCCAAGGGAGTGTATCGGCCAACATAAGCTAAGAAGGAGAGGAGTTTCGTGCACTCAAGGTGGAGGGGAGATCAAAAGATCAAAGGAAGCTAAGGCAAGGGAAAGGACCACCTATATAGAAGAAAAGGGAGGAGAAAACAAGGTATATCCATGCTAAGTGTCGTCCACCCAAGGGACACTTGTCCTAGGGTTCAAGCCAACACTCTAGCACACCAAGAGACACTTGTCTAAGATAGGCACCAAGTGTCCACCAAACATGGTCAAGACTGGACCAAGCAACATGGGCGACACACCAAGCTTGCACTAGGGCAACACACTCACCCTGTTGGGCGACACAAACTTCACTTGGCCGACACAAGGCTCAAGCAAGCCTAAACAAGGCACCTCAAGGCCCAAACAAGCTCAACCAAGGCCCAAGAAACTCAAACAACCAGCCCAAGCCTTCCTCTCAACCCTAGAGGAAGCAAAGAGAGGGAAATATCTCACAGGATGGCAAACTTGCACACAAAACCCTAAACTTGGGTTATTTGCAAGTAGCCCCTCTAACTCTCAACAAAGCACAACAAAAACCCTAATCACCACTTAAAGGTGATTAGTAAGCACCAAAGCACCAAGATTAAGCAAAACAAACAGGGTAAACCCTAAACGCAGGTCAGGGTCCTTACAAAGAGGATAATGTGATGCATAATTAATTGATTTGGTGGCATTGTTAAAAAGGAGGTATTTTCTACTAAAAGAAAATATAATTTCGTGCCAATGGATTAAAAGGCAAGCATAAAGAGAATAAGAGAGAGAATATTTGAATTTCTTAAATATCCAATGAACATGGTTTATTAAAAGGATAATTAGGAGAGAGAAGATTGCTTCTCAATGAAGGAATATGTTTCCTTTTGAGAGTTAGACTTGCTTCCTTGTGGGTGAAAACCGTAGGGTGGTTCAAGTTCAAGAGAGATCCCACACAACTCTCTCCCTTCTTCTTCTTCTTCTTTTCATGTAAACCCTAGGATAGAGATGTGGCGCTAACCCTAGGGCAGCGAGGAACCATGGAGTTGTCACGATCGATGAGTGAGGTTCCACGTTGCCAAAGAGAGGCTTTGCCATCGTCACCATGCCCGAGCACGCGCATGACAACAGCAGCACGGCTACAAGACCGACTGTTGGTTGTGGACACGACGAGCACAAACCAGCTACCTTGGCCGCAGGCTGAGGAACCCTGAGGTGCGTGGAGGTATGACAGAGGTAGGGGAACCACCCCCGGTGGCCGACGAGGTCCGTGCAGGGGCAGCATGGCCACCCCTACGCCTTGCTGCTGCGGCAGTGCTAGGGCGCGCGGGAGGAAGGAGATGGGTGGGCTTTGGACCGATATGCCCCTCTGCGGGCTGAAGGACCAGAAACTTATGCGAGGGTAAAAAGGACTTTGTGTTATGTTTTTCAATCGAGCTATGTTGCATGGAGAAGGAGGATGTGTTAGCTTCGGATTGGTCCAAGTAAGTATATATTGCAAAAAATCATATCTTTTTATTAGTAGCTCAGATCGACACATATAAAATATGAATTTTGCTTAGAAAAACATGAGGAATACATTAAAAATGGTTTTATAGCCTAATTCCTCTTGAAATTCGAAAAGTAGTGGAAGTTATCAACTTAAATGATTTAATGAATAAGAAACCCTAAATTGAGATGATTAAAGTACTTAAGAAGGGTTTTATGGATGATTAGAGTTGATATTAGCCTATTAATTATAAAAAGGTACATTAAGATAAAAAAGGATGAACTTTGCATGTAATTGGTTTAATTTATAATTCCATGTACATAAATGAGCTTTAATGGGCCTTGAAACCCTAATGTTAGTAATTGTGACTCTTAATGGATTTAGTTGTTCAAATTCATGAATAAAGTTGAGATATGATGGTTCTAAGCTATTTTGAGTATAAAAGTTCCTAATTGTGGATAAATACCCTTAATATAGTAATTAGGGTTTTCTAATGGATAAAGGTGGAATTAATGATAAATAGAGTTCATATGTGAATTAGATCATAATGAACTATTTTTTGTTAATACGAAAGGAACCAAAGATGATAATTGGGTCTAATCATCTTGTAATGAATTAAAAGGATAAAATGGTAGTTTTAATGTAAAAGAGGCATAATGGACTTAATTGATGTTTAATTGTTCCTTTTATCCGAAATTAAGGTTATATGTTGGTAAAAGGTAGCCTTAATATCTTTCATGAGGAATAGATGAGATAATTAGGGTTTGTGAGAAATTTCATAAAATTAGTGTTTAAAATAGTATAAATGAAGTGAAACCCTAATTGCAATGGAAACCCTAAAAGTGGACTAGAAACCTTATGAAGCGAGCTAGGTTTAATAGATCTTGATGGCATGATCAATGATAGGAAATTGTACGCATATTTCAAGATCTCTTTGTGTGCTTGATTGCCTATTGGATTTCTTAAATTGATTGGATTAATTCTGTCTTGAATCAGCCGGACAGGTATGTGGTTAATTATGGTTAATGGCATTAGTTTCCCAAAGAGTTTCCCAGATGAATTCATCACATTGAATGCAACTTATCAGTTTGGATGTTCATACTTGCAAATCATAAAGTCAATATGATTATCACAATAATAATAAAAGTGTGTATTCTCACAACTACATGCCACCCTAATGGATGATGCCAAAAGGTAAAGCCCAGGAGGGAAGACCAATGGGCACCATGAGTGGTGACCCCAGACACCAAGCTCGGGATTGAGAAGGTGTTCTTTATAGAATGACTAATGGGCACTATGAGAGGTGACCCCAGGCACCAAGCTCGAATTGAGAAGGTGGCCTTCAATCATTGGCAAAAGAGAAACCCTAAGGTGGGTATGGAAGGGTTAGGGAAAAAGTAGTGGAAAATGTCACACTGAAAGTGTAATTTGGCTTGTTAATTAACTTGATTGTGATATTTAGATTGTTAGCCATATTTGTGAAATTTTGGTTGTCCCCACATACCGGTATATTCCTATATGCTGACCGACGTTTTGTTTTTCGGCATTTTAGGTACAAAGTTGATAAGGACAAATAGTAAAGTGGCATATGTGGAATTAAATAAGAATTAAAGTACAATGGAGGATTAGTAAGAATAGACTCTAGATGTGGATAGAAGTAGATATCCAAGTTTTTAAAAAAGGTATGCAAAGTTTTTTTACAGCTTTTCAATTTCGTTTGGTAGAATTTTATAATTATTACGGATTATTTGTCAAACCTTTGACCCACTTAATTGGGATAATAGCTCTGACCTCTTGGTCTCCCTTAATTGGGGGTTACTAGGAGGCGGGGTTGTTACACCTTATCTCTGTGTTGACCCAACATAACTCCCACTGCATAGTCCAATGTGTCACACATCAGTTAAAAAGGTAGGCTCCAATCAGGAGCCTACACAATAGGTGTAGAGCTAAGCTTCTCCTTTAGAACTTTAAAGGAGTTCAAGCATTATTCATCGATATAAAACTTAGCATCCTTTTCTGTTAATTTCGATAAAGGTTTAGCAATTTTTGAAAAAAATCTTTAATAAAACAACGGTAAAACCCAACTTGTCCCAAAAAGTTCCTTACTCCCTTCATCGATGTCGGTGGAGGTAGCTTGGAGATTATTTCTATCTTAACTGGGTCTACTTCCATACCTTTGTCGGACACCTTGTGTCCATGCACTATGACCTCACTTACCATCATATGACACTTCTCACAATTCAAGACTAAGTGAGTGTCCTCACCTTTGTAACACCTTATCAAGATTATACATGCAAATCACTTGATGATTCCTCATATATATAAAAAATGTCAATGAACACCTCCAAGCACCACTCTACTATTTCAGAAAAGATGGCAAGAATACAACATTGGAATGTGGCGGGGGCATTACAAAGGTCGAACGACATCCGTCTATATGCAAATATGCCATAAGGAAAGGTGAAAGTAGATTTTTCCTGATCCTTTGGCTCAATTGAAATTTAATTATAATCAGAATACCCATCAAGGAAGCAAAGTGTGAACGATTGGCGAGTCGTTCCAAAATTTGATCAATGAAAGGCAAAGGAAAATCATATTTTAAAGTGATGGCATTTAAACGTCAGTAATCTATGCATACACGCCACCCCGTCACTAACCTAGTTGAGATTAAATCATTAGAAGCATTAGTCATTATAGTGATCCCCCATTCTTAGGAACTACTTGAGTTAGGCTAACCCACATAGATTTTGAAATAGTTTAAATGATACCTACTGAAAGTAGCTTGCCCACTTCATTCTGCACTACCTCAGTCATAATAGGATTGAGTTGCCTTTGAGGTTGAACGATAGCCTTGGATCCCTCTTCTAGCTAGATTTTGTGCTGGCACAAGCTAGGAGAAATTCCTTTTATGTCTACTATCGACCACCCAAAAGTATCTCGGTGGTTCTTCAGCACAATAAGTAATTGCTTCTCCTCTTCACTTCTCAAGGAAGATGATATAATCATAGGGAGGTTCTCTTCTACATCCAGGAAGACATACTTTAGATGTGGCAGCAAGGGCTTCAATTCTAACTCTTGTGGGCTTAGCAGAGATGGGACCAATGGGGGGGGAGTTGGTTCAAGATCTTCAAAATATCTCGCATAACGATAGGGTACTACTTTCAACATCAATACACAATCTTCTAGAGAGCGATTTCATGATTTTCATCCACTATATTAATCAAGCATGCTTCCAAAGGTAGATTTGGATATGCGTACAACAATGAATCAACATTGGCCTCCTCTATGGTAGCCGGGTCATAGTCTTATTCGTCATCCTTTAGGTAACACATTGCTTTGGCTAGAGAGATCACGTTAGTGTTTTCCATGATATCAACTACTAAAGTGTCCTTTTCTACCTTAGTCGTCACATTGGCCATGTTAATGAATGGATTTTCCAGAAATAAAGAAATATTTCCCTCCACGTGCTGAAGCAAGTTGTATTGTGTTGTGTCCCCCATAGCTTTTGAGTGTTCAGGCATCTTGATTTCAAACATGGCGTCCTAGATACCCATGGTCATACGTCCTCATCCCATCTCCAATATCATATCAACTATGTCTTGGAATGGTATCCTAGCAAAAGTCCATTTCTATGACCATCCTGCATTTTCGTTATCACAAAATCAGTAGGGAAAACAAATCTATCTACTTTCACCAGAACATCCTCACAGATGTCATGTGGCTTGACCAAAAAATTGTCTGCCAATTGGATAGTCATACTACTTTTCATGGACTCCTTAAGACCTAACTTCTTGAAAGTTGACAAGGACATAAGGTTTATGCTTGCCCCTGAATCACAAAGAGGTTCTCCAAACTTGGTCTTCCCTATGAAGCAAGTAATGTTGAAACAACATGGATCCTATCTTTTTTGAGGTAACATTCCCAGAATGAAAGCACGCTCTTTCTCCTTTAACACTACCACATCAGCTTCAGGTATCCTTCTCTACTTTATGATTATGTCCTTCAGGAATTTGTCATACAATGGTATCTGCTCAATTGCATCGATGAGTGAAATATTGACAGATAATTTCTTGAAAACATCTAAGAACTTCTTGAACTGTGGAACCACTTTTGTTGCCTTCAAGTTGTTTGTAAAAGGAGCTGGGGTCACTGGTGTCAATAGTGAGGTAGGATATATGCTTTTTTTCTTATACCCTCCACCTCATCTGCCTGCTCCTCAGTTGTCTTCTCCTTTTCTAACACATCTAGTTCATCTGCATCCACTAGCACATTCTAATTTGTTGTTCCTATAGTGTCACTTGTACGTGAACTTTGCGGTGCATCATTCAACAATGTCCTACCACTACGGAGTAGAATTGTTGTGATATGTTGATTTCCAAAAGGCACATTTGTGTTTGCGGGAAACCCTGCTGTTTGGCTGCTTCAATGTGCCCACATCCGCTTCTATTTGAGTGATTGGAGTTTTAATATTGTGGATCCGTGCCCCTTGTTTCGGGAGTTCTCTTTGAGTTTGACCAATAAGCAATTTGTTTTGACTGACCAACTTTCCAATCATTTCTTCAATACGGTCGATCTTCTGTTGTTTTGTTGATATTGTGCTTGGCCGCCAAACTGTTGTAGATTGGATTGTTGCGCCTTAGACGGGTCTTGTTGGAAATTGTTAGGATCCTTCCATGAGAATGTAGGATCCTTCCTCCATATGTAGTCATTGCTCCTATACTTTTGTTGTTGGCACACAAACTTGTGTTCCTCTTCTTCTTCTTCTGAAGATGGTCCGTCATTAGCACACAACTTTTTGGCAATCAGGTGTACCTTCTCATTTAACGCTGAGATGACCTTGGACTCTATGACACTTTTGATGGTTTTCAAAAGCTCTCTCTTGTCACCCCATATCTGGTTCTTGGACATGTTCTTTAATATCTCATGACAGCGGGCGAGTTTGTTGTTGAGGAAGAAACATGCTCCTACCATATCAAGTGTATTTCTCTCTCCTTTATGAACACCGTAATAGAAGATCTTTTTGTGTCCTAAAAAGTCAATACCATGATGAGGGACCTTCCACAAATTATTTTGGAATCTCTCCCATGCTTTAGACTATGATTCATCGGTCTACTATCTGAAATTATAGATCTTCTTCACCATGTCATTTGTCTTCTGTGGAGGAAAGTAATGCTTGAAGAAGGCATCAATCATTTGATCCCATATTTCGATAAACTCATCATCGAGATTATGAAACCATGACTTTGTGATGTCTTCCAGAGATGATGGGAACAATTTTAGATATATGACAGTCATTGATACTCTTCTCTATCTTGACATGTCATAGTTCTCAACAAAGTTATTGATGTTCGTAATCGGCTCTTCAGAACTATGGTCGTGAAAATCATGGGATTTGTCTAAAGAGATCAATCCTGGATCCATCTTGTAGCTACCCACATTAATGGCTAATCTTTGAATTGGTCCTTTTTTAGCTATAGAGGAAGAGAAAAAAAAAATTCAGAGAGGAAGAGACTTTGTTCCTCTCCCATATTGTTTGCTATTTTGTTGGTTCGCCCATTTCTGCTGCTTCGGGTTCCTCTGATGTTTCAGGTCCTTCAGGTGGAGGTGTTGGTGGTAGGGTTTGGTTGAATCTGTCAACATATCTTCCAAATTTCTTGTCTCTGTGAAGGAGTTTTGCTTGATCGAAACTCGGTGAAGATGACTCTCCATACTCGTGGGCTCGGGTATGCACCATGCTAGTACCTTACAACAACAAAATAATTGTCAGAACATGATATTGGTGATGGGAACAATAATGATATTATAATTTAACTTTGAATGAAATAAAACTAAAAATTAAAAAATATTGGCCTAGAGTGGCTGGCCACAACACTCGTAGTTCTAGATGTTGTCATTTCCCCGACAACAATGCCAAAAACTTGAGACACATATAACGTGTTTGTAATACGCAAGTGTATGTATCAAAGTAATACAGGCCTTTTGAGACCTGAGTTGCACATAGGGAAACATAATCATCAATACAACTACTAATTATAATCTGATTAGCTAGGCTGATAAAATAGTTGAATTGATTTGATTAAATAAAAATGAATGTAGGACCAAAATAATCTTAAAGATTAAGTTACTCAGATTAAAAGGAATTCCTTAGGACAATGGTTTCACCGAAGATAACATTGAAATTAATGCCACACACTAATATCGACCCCTAACCCTAGATAACGAGCCTATAGTAAGATCTACCCACTCTTGTAGTGTAGTTCACTACCTATTCTAATGTAAATCCCATTTCCATAGTAATTAGTTGATTAATTAAGTGATTTAGGATTAATCTCTGGGTTTCTCCTCCCGTTTACAGTCCACTTTTCCCAAAGGGCGCAGTATATGGATAAATCTATGCTTTTCAAACCCTTAACCTATCTCTCGAAAAGATCGAGGGTCTACTAATCTATCTATGGTGATCAAGCATAAATAGAGAAAGACAATTTTATAGATTTATATCCAGAAAATAGGGATAAAGATGATATTAATGCATGAAAGTCAAATACAATGAATATTTGGGCTACTCTCGGATCCTAAGGAACTATGGGGTTTATCCCCACATGATTTTCATTTCTAAATATATAGTAGAGAAAGAGAAAAATGTGGGAAACATTAAAAAATCTAAGGTAACCCCTGGAGAATAGTCGATCTGGGTGATGCCCTTCGACGTATGTGTGATATGCTGTCTTTCGGCTTTAGAATCTCCCAACTGAGATTCTTGGATCGTCCCAGATGAAGCCTTCGGTCCTGTGCTCTCCTATCCTCTCCCTCCGGTGTCATGCAATGGAAAATGGCTCCGTCCTTAGGTCTGACCGTACTCCCCTCAAGTCATAAGAACCACATAGGACAAGAATTAATGCCAGCCCTTGGATTAGAAAGTTGTCTTTGGATTTGTCTAATCGGGCAGACTCAGTAGTATCGACTGAGGAGTCGATAGTATCGAGTTGTTAGGTCAAGCATGTGCTCCCGCAATGTTGGTATTATCGAACTATCTCTATTACACTGAATCTTTGAGTTGATCTAACTCTGCCTCCCTGATGTCATCTCAGTAGTATCGAGTCGGTGGACTCGGTAGTACCAAGTTTCTGTGAATCTTTCCTTGCGCCTCTCTGATGTGATATCGGTACTACTGACTTTGGGTGTCGATAATATCGAGTCTATGCGAGTTTTGTGATCTGCTACTGACGTGAAGTCGATACCACCGACTTTGGATGTCAGTAGTATCGAGTCTGTGAAACTCTATTGTACATGAAATTGCGCAAGAACGTACATAAGTACTCATAATCAACTTTAAATGATTTCAATCAGTAAAAATATCATAATTTGATACATTTAGATAGAGCATGCTAATGATAGCATTTCATGCATAATTAATCAAATAAATGTCAAATCTATACATAAAACTAAGGAAATATGTCTGTGAAAACAACTAAAAACCCATGCATCAAGTGATTGTGTTCTTTCTGAGAAGTGTGGAGAGAGAGGGAGTCCACACACACAGAGGTCAGAAGGAGAGAGAATAAATAGGAGTGAGATATTTATATTACACAACTTTGAATTGCTAATGAATTTTTTGATGAATTAAAAACCATTTGATTGGTTCGAAAAATATGTTCCAACAAAAATAATGTTGACATAGTTTTGAGAAAAATAATATATAATCAAAAAATTTAGTGTCATTAACAAATGAGGGAGGAGGGAAGTATTTCTCTCTCCTCCTCATTTCACTCAAAAACAACAAATTAAGCCTATTCTTTGTATATCTCTCTCATACAAAAATAACAAATTATACAAGAGATGATAAAAAAATAGCCTAGGGATAGCAACAAATTGGCCCAACTATAATAATTAATGAATAATTAAGTACATAACTTCTCTCCTATTCTCATATTTTCTCTCTCTTATAAAAATAACAAACTAGGCTATAGGTAACAATAAGTTTGATCAAAGATAATAAAAAATTGACTATGGGTAACATCAAAATTAAACAAGAAATAACAACAAATTGGACCAGGGATAACAAATAATTTAAAAAAATCAACTCCACTACTTGTCTTCTATTCATCCTATTTTCTCTCTTAAAAAATAATAAATTGGACCAGCGATAACAACAAATTGGTCCAAATATAAAAACATATTAGATTAAAGATAACAACAATTTACATAAGAGAATAACTAAATTTAAACAATACTACTTCCCTTCTATACATTGTATTTTCTCTCTCTTACAAACCTCAAATTGCACCAGAGATAACAACAAACTAGTTCATAGATAACAAACAGATTGAATAGAGATAACAACTAATTTTAGAAAAAAAATTACTACTTAGATAACAAAAATTTTGACTAGAGATAACAAAAAATTTGACTAGAGATAACAAAAACTAGATCGTAGATAACAAACAATTTGACTAGAGATGACAACTAATTTTAAAAAAAATTATACTATTTGGATAACGAAAAATTTGACTAAGGGGTAACAAAAATATTGACTAGAGATAACAACATATTCTATTAGAGATAATAACATATTTTGACTAGATATAACAAAAAAATTTGACTACAGACAACAAATTAGGTTAGAGTTAACAAATTTTTTGACTAGAGATAACAAAAAATTTGACTAGAGATAATAACAAACTAGATCAGAGATAACAAAAAATTTAGCTAGAGATAAGAATTCATTTAAAAAAAAATTGTACTACTTGGATAATAAAATTTTGACTGGAGATAACAACAAATTAGATTTGATATAACAAAGAATTGTACTAGAGATAAAAATAAATTGGACGAGAGATAACAAAGAGTTAGACTAGAGATAATAACTAAATTTTAAAAAAAATAATGGCACCACCTCCATCCTATTCTTTGTATTTTTATCTCTCTTAAAAAATAAAAAATGTATTAGAGATAATAACAAACTAGCACAAAGATAAATATAATAATATGTTCCAACAAGACCAATGTCGTATTTTCTCTCCTATTTGTTATATTATCTCTCTCTTAGAAAATCAATCATTGGAATAGAAATACCAAACTAGACCATAGATAAGAACAAACCGAACTAACAATAACAACACACCTCTTTACGATGAGTACAATGGGGAGGAGAGAGAAAAACAAACCACTAGACAAGAGATAACAATATGACAGATCGAAGCTAATAAAAACTAAAATATCGTATTTTTCGAAAGTGTGTCGATATTAGTCTTGTTATAAAAGAATATGTAAGGAATCTAACCATTTTTATTTTGTAAAAAATACATTAAGCTTTAAAAGTTATTAATAAAACAAATATCATTCTTATTTTCTCTCTCATTTCAATCACTTTGTTTCTCTCATTTCATGTCTGGTTTAATTTACTGTTATTTCTAATTCAATTTGTTGCTTTTGTAAGAGAGTGAAAATACAAAGAATATGAGGTATGCAGTACCATTAATTTTTTAAAATTTAATTGTTTTCATTAATAAAATTTGTTGTAGTTTTCGATCCAGTTTAATGTTATTTGTAGTCCAATTTATTGTTATTAATATTTTATCTTTTAGATTGTATATTATATTTTCTGAAATGTATATCGAAACTGGTGTTGTTGTAATATTTTTTTTTAAATGTAATAATTTTTGTTTCGTCAAAAAATATGTTGGGGCTTGAAGTTATTGACAAAATAACTTCGTATCATTTTCTGTCCTAAGGTGACTCCCCCTTTCCCACTCTATCTTTAATTGCATGTATCTCAATCAAATTAGACTGCATTTGTACTGCTGTAGTAGCAGGAGTGCCGGTTGTATTAGGGACATACGCCAGAAGTTAAAAGAGGTCTAGTTTCTAAGTTGATTCCGGTACTGTATAACTAATCTCTTAAAACTAAGAATAGCAAACCCCAACCACAATGAAAGGTATAACTAATCTCTTAAAACTAAGAATAGCAAACCCCAACCACAATGAAAGGTATGAGAAGGCATGGACAGCATAACACTTAAATATGTGTACTTGCCCCGCACCTGGGCTCAACAGTGACGCCACTGTCGTGCCAACGTCGCGCTTTTGGTCTCACATTCCACGCGACCACATCTCCC
The DNA here is from genome assembly GCA_963693085.1 of Alisma plantago-aquatica. Lineage (NCBI taxonomy): Eukaryota > Viridiplantae > Streptophyta > Magnoliopsida > Alismatales > Alismataceae > Alisma > Alisma plantago-aquatica. The sequence continues at coordinate 1,386,745,495 of OY856412.1, forward strand.
ACAAAGTGTTACCCACCTTAACCTCGGCCAGTTGCTTCCGTCCTGAATCACAACCATTAGCCCGTCGTACGCAAAAGCTCCTGCACGCTCGCTATCCATCCTCTGGGTTTCCGTTAGTGCCCGTCCATCCCTTGCCGATGGATCTCTTTGCCAATGCCACGATAGTTCGGCTCCGCAGCCACGACGACAAGTACCTGGTACCTGGTTTTCGAGGACGATCGCGTCGGAGTTTGTCAGTACAGTTCTGGCGATTCCCCCTCCGTCACTTGGTGTTAGATATAAAATATGCCAGCCAACTATTTATCTAGCATGCATTATAAGCTCAATGTAGCCCAGCTAGTACATGAAGGAAGTTTAGTTATATCTAGTACAAATGAAAAATTATTTTTATCTCATATTATTCACCCTTACAACTTTTGTATTTCTTATATGAAGGATCATATCTGACACTAGTGTCCAATGAGTCCTAAGAGTGAGTATGGTTACATCCTTTGTGGCTATGGTGACGAAAACACAAACGCATGTGCACTGTGTCTGAACGGTCATAGGGAGAGTAGGCTCACCTCCTTGGTGGATATGATGACCACAATACACATGCACGTTTACGGGCGCGCCACACTACGCCTGTCTGGAGCAGGTCGGGCCATACACAGGCTCGAGCTTGTGAATTGTGGATCATGATAATGTCTTCCATATTGTGAATTGATTATTAGCTTAATTAATTAATTTTTCGAACCAGATATATTAATCTTATTTGGAAAGTGTTTACCTCGCGGTTCTTTCCTCAACATGTACAAGAGCGATCGGTGATCGTGTCTTATTAGGAATATGAGTAGGGAGTGTGTTAGGTTATAAATATGTCTGGTCATTAGGGTCAAAGATCACATACTTCTTAATGCTCTTTCGCAACCGTCAACAGTTCATGCACGCCTTTTGTCAAACCCTAGCAAGATGCCCTTAGTCGTCGTCGTTCCCTCCCACTTCTGAAAATTTTTCTCTCATACGAGAAGCATCTTCTCCTTCCTCTCCTAAACATTGTCTATTTGGGTGGTGGTACCTGTAAACGTTAAGTTGCGTTGGTGGTGCATGCTGATCGTCGCGCGCGAGCAAAACGAGAACCTATGAAAGGTTCGTGACCAGGATGACTAGAAAAATGACACCTATTCATACAGATTGCAGGCTACTGATTTCTTTTAGTAACACATTCATTTTTCATCGAACAATCAGGTATGCAGTTTCTAACTTCCATTTTTCTATTGTCCTATAGTAGTTATTTCTTTTGTCTCTTATCTGGATCTGGCCTGAATGTGTTAATTACTTAGCATTTGACTGTTGTTTCCTGTAATTGATGCACTACATAATTTGTCTCTTTTCGCAAGTTGTTTTCATATGTTTTATGTGCATTTTTAATCCATTTTCATATTAATTTGTGCATAATTTCTCAATAGCAGCTTGTGATGCTTAATTGCATCAAATAGTTCTATTTTAATGTTCCTGGTAGATTTAATATTATTTAGGAGATTATATTTCTTTTTTGTAGAATTCAATGTGAATCTACAAGAAACTACACAACTCAGTACTACCGACCTGCATGTGGTGGTACCCACACATAACGTGAATGAACAAGTTGAATCGAGAAAGCTCAGCAGTACCGACGAAGGGAGTACTAAAAAATTCTCATGAAATCTCAGTACTAGCAACATTAGCTCAGTAGCACCAACAGAAGCACATGGGCCACAACTTATCGACGACGTCGATACTATCAACACCCAGTCAGTAGTACCGACACAACGAGATCAGACAAGAATGGAAATCGTCATTAATACGACAACTTGGACTTAATGATGTCATAAGTTGTGTCTATAACTTTACGAGAGTTCAGCCAAATCTAAAATCACGTTCTATTCAGTTATATGACAAAGGAGAGCAGAGCTGAGAGAAAGAGGAGGAGAAAGGAACGTTTTGGGCAGTTTGTGCAATTCTGGTGGCCTGATTTGAAGTTGGAAGATTGCAAATCATCACGTTCATCGGGAGGACCCTTCTTCACCTTTTTCTCCAAGAATTTTTCCTTTTTTTGATGTTTTCTTCCTTCTCTTCTTCCTTTTTCATGTGTAAATCAACTAAAATCATGTGGGGCTAATCCCCTTATTCCTTAGGATTCAAGAGTAGCCCGATTTTACATTGTAATTGACAAATATGATGTAATGTACATGTTTCTCTTAATTTATGAACATAAATATATGAGAGTATCACAAATTATTTGTGTCTGATCAGATAGATAGTTGTTTAGACCGTTAATTACTTCAAGAAAGGGATTAAAGGTTGGAAAACTCATAGATTTACATATTTTATATCACACCTCCAGAAAGGGCTTACAATTGTGAAGAGAATTACTCATAGTTCTCGGTATATCACCTAACTAGTAGCACAATTTCTATGAGAGTAGGATTAGTATTAGATTTTAGTGATTTACGATATGAGAGTGGGTAATTCTTTCTGTAGGCCTCTTTGAATGGGGTTATAAGGAATTAGTATTAATGAAATAATTTTAATTGCAATTTAGGCCTATATTACATTGATACGTGCACTTACGTTTCTGATGTCTTGTTTACACGCATCAAGTTTTTAGCACCATTGTCAGGTAAAAAGGTGTGTACAGCAGCACTACAAGTGTTGTGATCAGCCACTATAGGCCACATTTTTTTTAATTTTTCTTTTAACACTCCTTAGTTGAATTATGAATTTTTATTCAACCACTAGTATTGATTTCTCACATATTTCATTAATTTTATGTACTAGTACATTGTTTAGACGAGAAGCTCCATATGGACAGTCAACATCAGAGAGATCCATCTTGAGCGTAGACTCCATCTTGAGCATAGAAGATCTTCGACGCAAAGCACGAGAGTACAATGACTCTGTGGAACAACTCATTCCAACTCTAGAGCCTGAGACTCCAATACCTTAATAGAACAACCAGAGCAAGTAGAGATGGGTGACACAGAAGCTAAAGAGTAGACCATCTGGGAGAAGATTTTGACTTCATCTGTAACTGCTCAAGTAGCCCAAATTAAAAGGCAGGACATAAATGTAGGAAGCTACAAGATAGACCCTTTCTTGGTGGTATTGGTAAAGTCTCAAGTGTTCTATGGCCACAACACAAAGGATCTTATGACGCATATTAACAATTTTGTGGAGAGTTGTGAAATGGTAAAGATTGATAGAGTGTCAACAACAGTCATCTACTTGAAATTGTCCCCATCTTCTATAGCATACAATGCAAAGTCCTAGTTCCTTAACCGCTCGCCTAAGTCTATTGAAACATGGGAGGGGATGATAGACATATTATTTGAGCATTATTTCCCACCTCAAAAGACAAATGATTTGGTAAAAAAAATTACAACTTCAAGCACGAGGCAGAAGAGTCGTATTGTAAAGTATGGGAGAGGTTCCACAACATTCTCATGAAGAGCCCTCATCATGCAATTGATCTTTATGGCCAAGCACAGATCTTATATTACGGGCTGGATCAAGGAGAGAAGACCACACTCGACAGTGCAGGAATATAATTCTTCCTCAATAACAAAACATCTAGGTGTCACAAGATATTGAAGAATATGGCTAAGACCAAGTCATTGGTGGAAGAAAGAGAGAGTCCAACAACCATTAAAAGTGTTGGAGAATCTAAAGTCATCACAACATTGACTGAGAATCTTGAACTCATAACTAACAAACTATGTCAGAAGGATGGAAATTCCTTTGGAGGAGAGGAAGAAGAATGAATGTTTTCATGGTAGAAGAATTAAAAGGGCAATGATTATTCTTGGAGGAAGGATCCCAATAACTTTGAGCAGGACCCATCTCAACCACAGTAGGGTAGGGCACAACAAAAGGATAGGGGTCCTAGTAAGATAGACTGCATTGAAGACATGCTAGGCAAGCTGGTCAATCAGAATGAGGTGATCGTTGGCTAGACATAGAGGGAGTTGCAAAATCAAGGAGATCAGATCCCAGCATAGATAATCAAATCTCTCAGGTAGAAGTAGAGGTGGATTCCCTAAAGAATCCCATTAAGTAGGGATTTCCAAAAAATATAGAGAGGTCTCATCAACATCACCAAGTAAAGTTTATCTTTGTGGTCAAGGAGCCAGAACATCTTATGGATGAGTCACCAAAGAAGTACACTCCATAGCCGGATTGAGTGTATGTGCCTATGGTTCCATATCCCCATAGCCTATATGGAAAGTGAGGGGGATGTAGGATGCCAGTGAGCTATGATCACACGAGCACGCCAGTGAATACAGAATCAGCAACAAGTGACAAGGATGGCACATCTACACTGTTGTTGCAAGGAAATGAACTTCAAGCTTCCACCATTGCCATGCTCCAGTTCCTGAAAAGGTGCCTCTACAAGAAGAACATGTGAAGGTTCTACTTCAAAGTAGAGAAGTCATAGTCAATAAGGAACTACCCACAAGTGAGGAGCAGCCACATGTCATTCCATCCACAGGAGACGTTCCCAATTCGATTCCAGATTTTGTCCTGGAAGATGGTCTAAAAGCAAGCTTCGGGGAGGAGATACCTAATGTTCCCTACATTCCTCTACACAAGCATATAGAGAATCCAGATGTGCCATTCCTGAAGAGTCTGAAGTCGAGAAAAGATGAAAAGAAATTTAAGAAATTTCTAGACATCTTTCGAAAGCTCCACATCAACATTCCACTCGTGGAGGCGATAGAGCAAATCCCTACATATAGAAGATTCTTAAAAGATATCGACAACAAGAAGAGACAAATAAAATATATAGAAAGTGATGAGTGTGATGATCCAGGGAAGACTACTGATGAAGAGAAAGGACCCTGGATGTTTTGACATCCCTTGTTCTATAGGAAACCAACATTTACAACAAGCACAATGTGATTCTGGGGTAAGCATTAATCTCACGCATCTTGCTACCTTTCTGAAGTTGAGTTTGAAGGAACCAATGAACACATCCATGACAATTGAGTTGGTGAATGGATAAATTGTGAGGCCATACGGGATATGTGAATATGTTCTAGTCAAATTTGACAAGTTCATGTTTCATGTTGATTTTGTGGTCATGGATATGCCTAAGATGTGAGGATTATAGTTATTGTTAGGAAGTACATTCCAAGCTATGTCTAATATGATCACTTCCATTGGTAGAGGTTACTTGACACTCGGGATAGACGATGATAGAGTGGAGTACAGACTTCCAGATGAATCTTCACAACCAGCCTATGACAATGTAGGCTGAAGAAAACTCATCTTGTTGAGCCTAGGACATTAAATAAGGGTACTTGTTGGGAGACAACCCAACCATCCTGTATTGCTTTAGGATTGTTTTTTCTTTACATTCTAGCTATTTACATTTTAGTTGCAGTGAATTAATTCCATTGTAAATAAAAGGTTTCTTGATCATTCATGTTTGGTGTGCAGAAACAAAAAATCTTGATAGTACCGACCGCATATTCGATATAATGACATCATAGGGACTGTGGGGGTCACATTTTAAAAACTCGGTTCTATTGAAAAAAATGCTCGGTAACATTGACATTTTGTAGAGAGGGGTTGGGTTGACTGATAAGGACTAGGTACTACCGACACCCAACTCGGTAGCACCAACGTTGGGCGATGCTCCAGGTTCAAAATACCGAGATAATGCTCAGAAGTATCGAGAATTTATAAAGACTCGGTACTACCGACACCCAATCAGTAGTACCGACACCAAAAGATAGCCATCACTTCCCCAGATGTTCTAGGGGACTTTCTATCCCCATGACTTGACCATTCTGCACCCACCACCACCACCACATTGATCGGTACCACTATTCCACCTCTATGATTGGATTTTGACTATGGGGACATAATCAAGTTCAAGCTTAGGGGGTGTTGGAACAAATCTATCCTTTATTTTTATTTTCTTTTAGTCTTTATTTTCTTTTTAATTTTTAATATTCCAAATTGAAGGATCCACAATCTATCTTATGTAAATGTTGAGTAGTAAAAAGCATGATTTCTAGATTTTATCATCATTGAGTCTATTTTTCTATTTCTTGTGATGAAAAAAATTAAAAATTGAAGAAATTGACTTAGTTACAAATTTTTTGAGTTACACCACCTAGAGGAAGTTCATGGGTTAGTCAGGTTTTGGACACTTAATATGAATGGACATCTTAATTTTTCATGTAATATGGATGAATATGGGGTTTGAGGCTAAATTTGTCAAACAATTAACATGACCTTAAATTGAAATTTTAGAAATAAATACTAAGGTTACTATGTATGCAAGACATTAGAGAGGGACATATCATAGTTCAAGAAATACATTATCTCTTAATTATGTGATTCCATCCATTTTCCATCCATTTTTATGTAGCACTTTAAGATGATCAATTAACATGAATTATTACCCTTTTTATTACATTGCATGACATAATAGGTGGCATGATAGTTAGTTTCTCTTTATTTCATTGGTTATAAAATGAGAAAAAAAGTGCATAAACAAATTTTGTGCATTTCATTTAGTTGCACAACAATTGCATGTAGATTGCATACATTTCCCATCATTCATTTTACATCATGTGGTTACATTGATTTCTTCTAAAATAAGAGAGTAGAGATACACATTCATACCCCAAGAAAAAAATGAAAAGAAAAATATATGAGATATGTTAGTGATAACTAAGCATAATTTTACACCATACTAAAATAGTGGGCCAATGAAAGAATAGAAAAAAAATAATGTTGTGAAAGAAAGAGGGAGAAAGGATGCCCTAAACATGGTTTGGAATTTCACGTCACAAAGAAATGGAAACATTCACATGATGCATTTTCTTCTTTATTTCACTCTCATGCATTTGATGAGGTTTTCAATACATGCATCATTCCATTAATAATATTAGGCATTAGGATTCATGTATTTCTCATTACCTCTGCCATATAGGTTCATCATGTTTTATTTTTGCATAAATGATTCATATGTTACTTGTGATTCTTCATAGACCACCTACTTCATCCCATTCATTTCTCTTATTGGTAGGCCACATATAAGATTGATATCCTCATTCATTCGTATAAGGATAGTTGTTTCCAAGTAGTTGGTAGTTAGGAAAGAACAATGTAGATACACATTCACATGATGCACTAAGTGAATGCCTGATTGACTATGATATTAACTGCTCGATTAATTAGTATTTTATTGATCTAAGGTTGGACATTTTTATGGATATTTTTAGCTGCCTGAGATTAGTTGATTGTTCAGTGGTCAGTAAAGGCCAGTTTGGTATAGCCACATGGGGTTAGTTGAGAATAGAAATTTAATATTTTGTATCCTTTTGCATATTTGTCTCAAATAGGTTTGAGGGTGTATTGCTTGAGGACGAGCCACATTTATGCTTACGAGAGTTTGACTCACTAAATAATCGTCTCTTTTCACAGGTTGTTTGAGTATGTTTTGTGTGCACTTTTTATCTGTTTTCATACTAATTAGTGCATAATTTCTTAGTAGCAGCCTGTGATGCTTAATTGCATCAAATAGTTCTACTTTTAATGTTCCTGATAGATTTATTATTATTTGGGAGATTATGTTTGTTTTTTGGGGAATTTCAGGCGAATCTATAGGAGACTACATAGATCAGTACTACCGACCTACCTGGTAGTGATACTGACACATGATCAGAAGGAACAAGTTGAATCGAGAAAACTCAGTAGTATCGATGAAGGAATTGGTATTATCGACAACCTTATAGTGTGGACTTAGAAATTCTTAAAAAATATCAATACTACTAACATCAACTTGGTAATATCGACATAAGCATAGGGGTCGCAACTTATCGAAGGTGTCAATACTACCAACACCCAATTGGTAGTACTGATATATCGGGATCAGGCAAGATCAAAAATCACCATTAATCTGATGGTTGGAACTTAATGACACCCTAAGTCGTGTATATGAGTTCGGGGGAGTTTGGCCATCCCTAAAATCACATCCTATTTAGTTGTACAATAGACGAGAGCAGAGAAGAGAGAAAGAAGAGGAGAAAGCAACATTTTAGGCAGTTCGTCCACTTCCATTGGTCTGATTTGCAGTCAGAAGATGACAAATCATTGTGTTCAGTGGGAAGACTTTTCCACACCATCATTCTCTAGATATTTTTCCTTATTTTTGATATTTTCTTCATTCTCTTCTTCCTTTTTCATGTGGAAAGCAACTGAAATCATGTGGGGATAATCCCCTTAGGATCCGGGAGTAGTCCGATTTTGCATTGTAATTGACAAATATGATTTAATATACATGTTTTTCTTAATTTTTGGACATTAATCTATGAGAATATCACGAATTATGTATGATTTATCATCATAGGTAGTTGTTTAGACCATCACTTGCTTCTAGAGAGGGATTAAGGGTTGGAAAACTCATGGATTTACATATTCTATATCACACACTGAGAAAGGGCTTATGAATGTGAAGAGAATAACCCAGAGTCTTTGGTAAAGCACCTAACTAATAACATAATTTCTACAGGTGTGGGAATGTTATTATATTAGGTAATGAATTATGCAATGATAGTGGGCAATTCTTTCAACATGTCTCTTTTTCTAAGGTTAGGAGAAACTAATATTAATGAAATAATGTTAATTCCAATGTGTGCCATGGTGAAACCAAAATCCTAAAGAATTCATTCCACTCGTGATCACAACCATTAATCTTAGTTTTAGTTCTTGCAAATTAGTTATTAATTGAACCAATTAACTCTTTTTATCATGCTTAGATGATTAAGTCATTATTAGTAGTAATTTTTGGAAGAGTACACATTTTCCCCGTGTTTGTTATCCGGGCCTCTTTAGACCACTATTACATTGATATGTGAACTTACATTTCTGACGTGTAGTTTACACGCATTAGTAATAACATATAAAAAAAATTAACAATTGTCTTAAAGAAATCATCTTTTTGTCCTTAATTAACTATAGTCGGCCTTCCTAGTTTGAGAACAAAATTGACACTAGCAGTATGCTTGACAAATATGCTGATACCAATTTTTTTTTTGGTAGAGTTGTATGCAAATTTGGCTTAATATTGTGGGTTTTTATCAGTACATAGAAAAAGATGGACCTAAACTGATGATATCATCCCTGATAATGCATTAAAAATTGCAAACTGAAGGTATGATAAAAGAAAAATCCACCAAAGAGAGGATATCTTCACACCATCAAACCACTAGTAAAAGGAGACTCAGATGACCAACTCCCAATCGTGAAAGACATAAGAAATCAATATCAAGGTTCAAGTAGCTGGCTCATAAGATTACATATAACATGGAAAGTCTATGATGTCCAAGAGAGACTCAGAACAAAAAATGTGAGAAAGCCTTCATCCCATCATAACTAAAAAAGATATAGAATCAAATAAACCAGCTGGAAGACTCATCAAGAAACCAACCAGGATGAAACTATATGAGCCAAACAAACAACCTGAGCAAGAAACAGGAGCAAGCATCTATGATCGAGACAAAACTTCAACTGGAAAATCTCATATCATGGAACCTCCAAAAAGGATTCAGCACCAGATTAAAAAGGATAGATGACAACTTTTAGATGCACCATGAAAGGGAACATCCAACCAATAACAAACTCAAACACCAAGGGGTCCTTCATAAAGAAAAAATTCCCTAGGATCTCTGTTGTTACTGAGAAAATAAACTTTGACCTTAACGTAAGATCTGAAGAAAGGATTCGACTTCAAAGATGATATAACAAGCCAGATCAGCCATCATATCAGGGGTTACAAGGATAAATGCTTCAAGATCTATTGTCAAAAACTTCCAATTATTTGCAGGAGACTTTAAACAACATTTGTGTACTCTAAAGTTCCTCTCCAACCAACAACAATAGAAGATAAGTAGGCATGCATACTTAATTTTCTATTTTGAATAGAAGAAACCTCTGACCAATTATGAGGCCCATAATAATCATTATTCAAATAAGAGATAGACCAGACTTCTACAATGAAGGGACATTTAAAAAAATTATACAAAGTCCTTTCATAACCATTTCTATACAAGAAACACATGGAGGAAAGCTAAATACCTTGCCTTCTATCATAGTCCAACGTAGGGAGCTTGTTATGGGACGCCTTCCTAGCATTCAGAATAGCTTTTCTTAGACCTTTGCAACCCCATAACCATTCAAAAAGAAGATTAACTTCATTCATATTCCTAATTACACACTACTACAGAAACGGCCTTTGACGTCGATCGTTTAACCCCATTTGGCGTCGGTTTCCGACCGACGCCTATGTGGGCGCCGCTAAAGGTCGAACACTTCGGCGTCGGTTTTTTAACCGACGCCTATTTGTCTATAGGCGTCGGTGGTTTAGTAAATAACCGCCGCCAAAAGTGTTCGTGCCACAGAAAATGGCGTCATCTAGGGCACTTTGTGCGTCGGTTATTTACTAAACAACCGACGCCTATATAGAATATAACGTCGGTGTTTTAGTAGATAACCGACACAAAGTGCCCTAGATGACGCCATTTTCTATGGCGTGAACACTGTTGGCGTCAGTTATATACTAAACCACCGACGCCTGTACTTCAAGACGACACGGCCGTGCTTCCCTGCATGGCCGTGTTTAGTACTATAGTCATCGGTTTTATATGAATAACTGATGCCTTTTACACCACGGCCGTGCTATCCTGCACGGTCGGGTTGTTTGTACTATTAGGCGTCGGTTTTTATTAAATAACCGACGTTGTATGTCTTTACTGACGGTTTTCTATAAATAACCGACGCCTATTTATATTTTTTTTTCATATCAGTTTGCAGGCCTGCTGTGGCTGGTCAGCAGGATGAGAACCTGCAGTTCAGTTTTCTGAACTGCAGGTTTACGACATCCATTGATATCAGCCTACAAACAGGCCGCAAACCTGCAAAAGTCACAAGGAAAATTCTACACAAGTACATACATTCAGACATCAATTCAATTCTCACATTCACACATATAGAAACATTCAAATACATGTATTAACATTCAGAAATATTCATTTACAAAGTATCATTCATTATCGCTATCAACATCCCAATTATATCTTACAGTTGCCACTGCTTGTATGGCTTTTGCCCATTCTTCTCTTACTTCATTTAATGCTTCCATCGTATATGGAACATGTATATTTTTTAAGCGTTTACCTGTAGTGTTGTCAGTTTTAAACACCTCCAAAGAGAATGATGTATATATATAAGTAATAATATAAAAATAAGATAAGATTGATATATTTCATACTAACTAATGACCCTATATACAATACCTCATGTATGGTATCGATGTCCAATGCGGCATATTTGATAATCATCTGCATAAATCGCATCACATAGTATGCGCATGCCCAGCCATTGTCTTGTGTAGCACACTATAAATTGAAACATACAAAATAATACAACTAAGCACAATTCACATCAATAATATATATATTCGAGTCGGGAACTTACTTGTACGTTCTGCCAATTTATTGGCTGGTTCTTTTTCCTTGGGACCGTTCCTCCAGCCTTTTTGAATGCATCTAAACTCCTACATGTTAATATAACACAATAAATTGCATAAGTAAATAGTAATGTAATAAAAGATGTTAACGGATATAAAAATGAAATATTTCTCACCAGAATAATAGCATTCTCATTACGTGTTCAATATTAGTGTTCAATGTACTCCCCGCAGGATCTAGATAATAAACAGTGAATGTCCCGGGGACAAGAACTAGTAACTCCCAATGTCTACCGCTAGAAGTAAGAAGTTAACAATTAATAACTCAAAATGCAAAATAAAAATGGAATTTTCTTAAGTCCAAATTATAAATAAAGTAAACTTACTTGACATTGAATGGAGCTATTATTATCGTCTTCTTTTGCTGACCAAAAATTGTAAAAGCATCTATACAGTATTGTTGAACATTATCAGGGTCTTTAGCTACCAAACTAATCAATGATGGAGTCAAAAATCCCACATGATCAAATGCAAATTGTTTGCAATGATCTTCGAATAAGTAGCTGCAAAACATATAGGCGTATGCATTAATATATAAGAAACCAGATCACCAGATCTTACACAAGGTATATGGATGTATAAACAAGATCTCACCTTATCCATGTCTCTATCATTGATGTATTCAGCCAATCATACATAAACAGCTCAATAATATCTTGTATAAATAAAGAGCTATCGTATGATCGACCTGCATAATCTACATCTAAAGAAACTATTATAGGGCAATGTATATTATGTGCACGTAGCTAACATGCCATTCCCCTACAAGCAGGACCTAACGGGTATGTTAGGTCAGTTGGAACCCAAGTTGGTAATGCGGGAAGTGGAGGTGGAGGCCTAGGTGCTCCTGGTGTCTTCTTTTTAACCTGTATATATAATTTCAGATCAATTGACATCATATATACACATTAATAGTCTAAATCAATGTAAATTTATCTTACAATTTCAGTCGTGTAGACGACATCTGCTTTGGGCCTCAATATGACCCCGCCTTCTGCCTCACCAAGTGTATCAATACCAAAATAGAATTGCAAATAATAGAATTTGTAATCTACAAAATAGAATTGCAAATAATAATAACTCACGCATAAATCCTTCCATATCAAGTCTTTTTTCCCTTGAGGAACTTTATGCCAATTTTCATACTTAACACCACAATGGATCCGAGTGGTACACCCAAGATAGTTTACAAAATTATTGCGGTTCACTCCAATTGGATTTCCTCCATTATCAAACTCCACCAATTTGGATCCACTACCACTTAGCGCTAATAACTTCTTCAACAGAGTGATGCCCCTTTTCTTGTTAAGTGTTTGGTGTTGCGCATCAAGTTGCTCCAGTGCTTCAGTGGGTACAGGTGCATGAACCTAAAATTTGACAAAAATAAAACACACTAAATTAGCCCAATATAGAAATATAGGATATATGATATAACTAGAAGATAATGAATTTTATAGAAATACAGGATATGTTTTTAGAACTTACATTAGTATCCTCTCCATGCTCGTCATGGACAGCATGCTCATCATGGACTTCATGCTCATCATGGACATCATGCTCATCATGGTCAGCCATCTGAAAATGTCATTTAAAATGCAAACATTTAGCATTTGTATTAACTAGAAAAAGGCAAACATTTAGCATTTGTATTAACTAGAAAAAGGCAAACATTTAGCATTTGTATTAACTAGAAAAAGGCAAACATTTAGCATTTGTATTAACATACATGTCTCTAAAATTGTGATCTATCCATTCTATGATCAGAGAAAACAAGTATATATTAGGAAACAAGTATATATTAGGAAACAAGTATATATTACAAAATGATTAGGCAGCATTTCCCCGCTGTTCTCTAAGTACATATGTACTTAGAGAACAAACGGGGAAATGCCAACAAACACATGTGATGTCATTCTTATATATAATAAATGTGTACCACCTATCCCATCCTTGAACACCTAATCTCACTAGTAAGTGTATAATGTGTATTGGGTTTTCAAGAAAATTTCGACAGCATTTCCCCGCTGTTCTCTAAGTACATATGTACTTAGAGAACAAACGGGGAAATGCTACCAAAATTTTCTTGAAAACCCAATACACATTATACACTTACATCCTAAGTGAGATTAGGTGTTCAAGAACAGTCCCAAACCGGGGACTATCCAAGATTTACTCCTAATGAGTAAATCTTGGACAGGTTTCTAGGCCAACAAACACAATAATAGATATCTACAATGAAGCCGGACACCATACAAACAGTATATAATTTAGTGATTGTTCATTCTAATTTATACCAATGTACAAGTAATATAAAAAACAATGATTGTTCACATTCTAGGCCAACAAACACATGTGATGTCATTCTTATATATAATAAATGTGTACCACCTATCCCATCCTTGAACACCTAATCTCACTAGTAAGTGTATAATGTGTATTGGGTTTTCGAGAAAATTTCGGCAGCATTTCCCCGCTGTTCTCTAAGTACATATGTACTTAGAGAACAGCGGGGAAATGCTGCCGAAATTTTCTCGAAAACCCAATATACATTATACACTTACATCCTAAGTGAGATTAGGTGTTCAAGGGGGACTATCCAAGATTTACTCCTAATGAGTAAATCTTGGACGGGTTTCTAGGCCAACAAACACAATAATAGATATCTACAATGAAGCCGGACTCCATACAAACAGTATATAATTTAGTGATTGTTCATTCTAATTTATACCAATGTACAAGTAATATAAAAAACAATGATTGTTCACATTCTAGGCCAACAAACACATGTGATGTCATTCTTATATATAATAAATGTGTACCACCTATCCCATCCTTGAACACCTAATCTCACTAGTAAGTGTATAATGTGTATTGGGTTTTCGAGAAAATTTCGGCAGCATTTCCCCGTTGTTCTCTAAGTACATATGTACTTAGAGAACAAATGGGGAAATGCTGCCGAAATTTTCTCGAAAACCCAATACACATTATACACTTACATCCTAAGTGAGATTAGGTGTTCAAGAACAGTCCCAAACCGGGGACTATCCAAGATTTACTCCTAATGAGTCAATCTTGGACGGGTTTCTAGGCCAACAAACACAATAATAGATATCTACAATGAAGCCGGACTCCATACAAACAGTATATAATTTAGTGCTTGTTCATTCTAATTTATACCAATGTACAAGTAATATAAAAAACAATGTGGATCATATGGGACATAAATTCATTGTTCATTTTCCAACATTTGGTTCAACACTTGAAACATACATTCATTTTCAACATAAAAAAATTGTATCATTAGGGTCCAACATGTGCATTATATGGGACATACACATCAAGGTGGTCATAAGGGAGGATATTTTCTTATTTATGAGTAAGCGATATAAGATTAAGATCCATATAAAAATTAGGGCAGAAGGAAGAAATAAATCTTCTTTAGGATACAATAGACCCTTATGGATGTATTTAGGGCCATATGTACCATCATAGAACAAAAGGGGTACACTCTAGGATTTAAGATCACACTACATCATGTATTTTATACAAAACTACATGTATGTGTATATAAAAATATATATTTATAAGGAACTTCTATACATATCTAATCAACAAATCAATAATTAACTAAGTATTCATCAATACTTACTATTAATCAGTATCTCTAATCATGAAAATCGGCAAGCAGATCAGTAATTGTAAATAACAAACTACGAATTGTTGAATTAAAATAATCACTAAAGTAATACTAACCAGTAGTACCAATCATTAATCACTAAATAGGTGGGCGACAGCAGGGCGAGGTACCTGGGCAAGCGAGCAGGGCGAGGTCGAGTAGGTCGAGTAGGTGGGCGGCGGTGACACCGGCGAGCTCCAGGACCACCGACACAAGTCAGGCAGGTAGCGGCAGCGACACCGGCGAGCAGGGAGTGGCAGGTGGCGGCGGCGGGCAGGCAGGCGGCGGAGAAGGAGCAGGCAGGCGGTGGCGACACCGGCAGCAGAAGGAGCAGGAAGCGGCGGCGGCGCACAAGCAACAGCAGCATCGGAGGGTCGGGCGATGGTAGCGGAGGGTGGCGGGCAGCGGCGTCAGTGAGTAGTAGCAAGCGCGGGCGATGAAGACAATGAAACAGGAAAGGGGACCTAAAGTCGATCGATCGTGCGTCTAATAAGTTCGTAAAGGGCGTCGGTTATCTAACAAAACCGACGCCTAAAGTCTTCAGCGTCGGTTCCTATTACAAAACCGACGTCCAATTAGATTAAATTTGCCCTAAATAAATTGGCGGGAACCACTATCGGCGTCGGTTATCTAAGGATAACCGACACCTAAGCTGTAAATTTTCGCACAAATTTTCATCTTATATAGGCGTCGGGTTTGTGGTAAATAACCGATGCCGTATGTGACATATTTTTTTTGCTCGAAAATTGGATTTCGCGGGCAGTTTTAGGCGTCGGTTTTTTACCAAAAAACCGATGTTGAATACAAAGCGGTACCCGTGTCTTGGCTACAGACGTCAGATGACCTAGATGACCGACGTTGAATGTTATAGGCGTCGGTTTTCCTAAATAACCGACGCCCAGAAAAGCGACATTGAATGTTGTTTCTGTAGTAGTGACATTCCACACTAATTTGAGATAACATTTCCTTTACCTTAAAAAAGAATGGCATCAGAATCATGGAAGGTGATATTCAGGGAGACCATAAACTCATGAAGATTTTTTAGATTACTGGAATCACTAAGAATCCAGGAACCATTTGAAATAACGTTTCTCAAGCTAATATCATGAGGGAGCCCTGATTTTGTACAATAGGAGTCATTGAATAAGTATAAAAGACATTTTCCATTTATCTGAGGGTCAGTCCAGAGATCGAACATTGTGTCATTTCCAATACGAAATCCAATTAAGGAGATCAACACATGCTTGATTCTGAGACTTCTATTCAACATCCATGAAAAGTTATTTGAGACTTCAATAGACCAAAAGGGAGCCTTCCTCAAGTACTTCTCTCTAATCCACTTGACCCATAAGGATTCCTTCTTCTTACCAATATCCCAAGCATTGATAATAAGACACTCTTGAGAAATATATCTACTTTTCCTTATACCTAATCCACCCTCATTCTTAGGTAGAACCATAGTCTCCCATTTGACAAGATGGAGGTTATATTTTGTCTTAGATGACCCACACAAAAAGTACCTACATATTTTATCAATGTCATCGATAATAGATCAAGGAAGGAGATAGGAGAACAACCAATATAGATGCAGACTAGAAAGATTAAACTTTATAGTTCAAGTCTAGAAGCCATAGAAAGGAGATTCAACTTCCAACTCTCTAGTTTCCTTTTAACCTTGTCCAATAGGCCAGCACAATAATATTTAGAAAGCTTCCCAACAAAAAGTGGGATTGGGAGAATTCATTAATACCCAAAGATTCAGTAATGGAATGACTGTCTGAGTACTAAAAGCATTCAAAATCTTCCTAATTTTTAGCATTATGAGCATCGACCTTGAAGAAAAACATGAGTTCATAAAAAAAAAGAAATGTGAGATATCCACATCTTTGGAAACTATCAAGGGAATTATTCACCTTTTCAAACAAAAGCTTTAATGAGTTTAGAAAGACATTTCATAGTAGTGGCAAATAAGTAGGGAGCTATTGGATCTTTGTGTAAAATACAATTAGAATGAGAAAAAGAAGTAGAAGGTTCTCCATTAATGAGAACTTTATAAGAGGAAGAATAAAACATCTCATAAATCCAACTGATCCATCTAACAGTAAATCCCATCTTATACAGAATAGAGAATAAGTATTTCTAACTAACTCAATCACAAGCCTTTGAAATGTCCACACGGATAATCATATTGTTGCTAGACTTGTTAAAATGACTCAGAATCTTGTTAGTATGGAGAACCACATCTTTAATACTTCTTCCCTTCAATAAACACACTGGTTAATATCAATCAGAGAAGGTAACATCGCTTGTAGCCGATTTGCTATAATCTTGGAAATGACCTTATACAAGTCATTACAAAGAGAAATGGGGGACTAATTATTCATATTAGAGGTTTCGTCTCTCTTAGGAACCAAGGATATAGAGGTGCAATTTTCTTCTCTGAGAAGTTTACCATTAGCAAAAAAAATCTGTAAATGGGTAAAAAAATATCAACACCTGTAATGGGCCATGCTTTCTTAAGGAAGTAGACATTCAGGCCATCAGGCCCAGGTGCCTTGTCATCTTTAAGATTCATGATAACATCATAGAGTTCCCTATGAGTAACATCAGAAATAAGATAATCTTTTTTCTCACTACTGAGAATCGGACCATCCCATTGAAAGGGCCAAGCAAAACTAGAGTATGGATAGTTAAATAGACCATCATAAAAATTAGTGTTATGATTCCTAATAGCACAATATAAAAGCTCAAGGCATCATTAACTAACATTTTTTTATATGATTATGATGCCTTCTGGTTTTCATAGAGTAGAAAAATTCATATTAGAGTCATCCTCCCTAAGCCATTTGACTCTAGATTTCGATCTTAGAAAATATTCTTCATCCAAAACAGCTTGTCTAGCAAACTCCCTTTTCTCAGATGCAACCACACACAAATCAACATTTAAGGGGGTCCAAGTCAGAAGCCACTTGAGCCTCCAAAGCACCATCATTCTGAATATGAACATTATCAAAGAAATTTCCAACTTTTACACAATTCCACTTCCTCAGATTAGCCTTCAAAATGTGGAGCTTTCTATAGACTTTGTACATATAGAAACCAGTGACTTCAGATTTCCAGGATTCTTTAACTATATCAAGGAAATCATCCCATAGAGTACATGTGTTAATGAATCTAAAGCAGAGTTTACTACCCACTGGTCTTCCAATCTGACACTAACCAAAGTGGAAATAATGTCACCTCTAACTTCAGGATTCATGGAAAGGAAGATAGAGTTATGAGGAATTTTATCAATTTTAAAGGTACAATAATCAAGACCGCTTTGACAATTTTCCCATGTGAAGAAAGGACCTAAGAGGTCCATCTCAAACATACCACATTTGAGAACACAATCTTTGAAGTCCTCCATCAACTTCTTTGTATGAGGCTTCTCCCAAATTTTCATTTTCTTTTCTAACCACAGTAAAATCACCTAAAATAAACCATGGTTCAAAAATAGAGTCATTGGGATCCTCTATAGAATTCCAAAGAAGAAACCTATTTGTGTATAGATTATGACCATAAATAGCATTCATATGAAAAGATAGACTATTAATAATAACCTTGGAATGAATAGACTGATATGATTCACTAGTCAAATCCACATTACAAATAAGCAGATTCCAAAGAATGAAGACCCTTCCAAGGACATGAGAATCATGGGTATGTAACCATATAAATTTAGGAAAATGTTTTTCTGTGAAACTTGAGGCTCTCTCTCTTCTAAGCTTAGTTTAAACAAGAATCACTATATCACACTTCAACCTCTCAATATCTTCCCAGACACCTTTAATTTTATTAGAAATACCCCAAGAGCCATGAAGAGAGAGGCTCATATAACACCCTCAGTTGTTGAGCTATCAACCTCAACAACATTCTTTTCTAAGAGAGCTTCAAGACCACCTAAGTTCTTATGCATAAGAGAGATAGAAGACTCTGTAAGTCTATGAAAAATTCCTACTCTACTCTTCATACTAAAACTTGGGAGAGATTTTGGGGGAGGGTTGAAAGATAGGGATAGGTATAGAAGGACAGGGGCTACCTCCATATTTATTAAGAGTCATTTCAACCAACTCAAAATCGTGTTTCAACCCAAAATGATTGAAGGAATAATAGAATAGTCTTCAATAGACAATGAAGTGGCACCCTAGTGGTAAAAGTGATGTTGTAAGACCAAGAGGTCATGAGTTCAAAAAGTGTAACATTCAAGTATATATTAAAAAAAGAATAATCTTCAACATCACAAAAAATAGAGCCACCAATAATATTACTTTTAGTAAAAGCAATATTACCATAAATTTCAGACTGTAAATTGTGTTCCAACAGAACTACAATGAACTTTGACATGTTAATAGAAGAAATATTATCAAGAAGAACTATTTTATCAACACTCTTCAACATCCAAATTCATTTGGAACCTGGCAGACCTTGGACAAACCTCGGGCATGACACTTCCTCATGACCATAGTTGTGATAGCTAGAGAAGATATGAGGAATACACTCATTGAAGAGATCCACTTTGTGAGACACACCATCATCCAATTCCAATTCAAGGCTAACATGAAATTTTGAATATGAAGGAATATGAATTTGAACTCTAACATACTCAATCCTTGAGTAAACTTAGTAGCCTCGTCAACACAAACTAGAATGCCCAAGAAAGAACCAATATTCTCAAACATACATTTCTCCCATAACTCAATAGGAATATTCTAAATCCTTACCCAAATAGGAACATCCCGCAAAGAAATTTTGTTTAGATCAAATCCTGATTTCCATCTACTAATCAGTAATGCATGACTTTTAACAAGCCAAGGCCCTCCATTCAAAGCATGACGAAGATCCTCATTATCAGTTAATCATATAATAAAGTGACCATTTCCTCTACCTAGAACCTCCACTGAACCACCCTAATTCCATAGGCAACATAAGTAGTTTTCAAGAGTCGGAAGGTGCAGCTAAAAACTAGAACATAACCAGCAAGATAGTCTCCCACTTAAGATAGTTTTCAATAACTACATATCTAGGGTAATGGATTTTACCATTCTCAATCTTAATAGAATTATCATTAAAAGCGACACTCTCATCACTTGGATATCATGTGACATCCGAATAAAGTTTAGGAAAACTAGAGAAGAACTGAGGAGCATCGTTTAGAATTAGAGAAGTAAAATCCTTCTTATTCTTCTTCCGGATATGGCTGTTTCTACAAAATTTGGGTGTCGGCGAATAGTCACCTCTCCTTCCTTTAGTCCCATCTTGTCCATCACTCTAAATAATGTGTTCAACCCCTAATGAACATACAAAGAGTAACTCAAGTGTAAATCCTAATTATGTATAACATACCTCAATCAAGGTATATATATTGACCCTCGCTCACCGGACCCTTTTTAGATAGTATAATACTAAGTCCTTTTCTCCCATAATTTAGATAAAATTAAGAATCAAATAATATCATAAATATATAAATAATATTATAGTTGCAATTTCTAATAGAATTATTCTAAACCACTAATGTAATTAGTTTTGACCCTGATGTGAAAATCTAGAGTTACCAAAGTCAAATTGATGAAATTCAATAATAATGAAGTAATATATCAAGTTGATTAAGAAATACGGTAAACACATTAACTGAATACCTAACCTACAAGTAATAAAATAAAATACTACACAATTTTGAGAAATAAAATTGATATTATAATTGAATTAGTTACTCCCTGATAAGATAAACCATAAATTTTATGTCAATCTAAATCCATTTGAAAATTAATTTAAAAAATTAGTATTTGAGCCTTAATACATTAATGTTTTCACTTTAATCAATAGATTCACGTAATTACATACCAAAGTAAAGTGTAGTGTTACTACTCTAATTCCTTCTCTCTTTGCTAACCCTCACGCGGACCTCCCACTTTGTTGCCTCTGTTCATGAACACATTAAATTGATGGTTGACAGTTTCTTCTCATCTTCCCTTCCTTCATCCCTCTACCATTCTTCTTTCCTTCCTTGCATCCCCTATTTCTTCTCCTACTCAGCCGCAAAACCCTAGTGGTTAGAACCCATCTCTCTCCTTGCACCTACAAACATTACGATAGAAGAAACCTAGTGTGAAACCATCTCGATGGCCACCATCACTTCATCACTCCAGTGCCCCTTGAACCAAAAGACCTACAACATGTCATGAAAGTGCTAGACTCCCATCTCCTCTTCTCTCATACTAGTATCCCTTCCTAACAAAGGTAAATCACGGTCTCCATAAAAAACACAGAAAACAATGTTGTAGATCCTCAAAGCACCAAGATCATGTTTTGTAATGATCACCACTAATGGTTCCCTCCTTACATCCCTTCTACATTCACCATTAGGTACATAGGTAAAGGATGCCATATACATCCAACCCCACCTCTATTACCCTCAATCTCAAACCACCTACTATGACTTGTCTCAAACAACTTGCCACTATTGACATCAATGTTGCAACAAACTGTAGGGAAAATGTCATCCTAAGTGATAGATGGACAAGTTCACTACCACCTCCTTAAGAGACTAGCTAACATCCCAGGATCATCTTTAGGGAGAGGTCCAAAGAGAAGATAGGAACCAGAGAATGATGCAACTTGAAACCTTGTGACCGTCTTGCTTCTATCCACATCACCCTTCATTACTAAAGAGGAAAGGACTCAGATCTACCGCCCCCCTACTTTCTCAAATCATCACCACCACTCATCAACCTACATCACAAGTCCCACCAATAAAAAGTCATAGGAAAATGACAAAGATCCTTCCCTTCAATAACTAACAATAGTGCAAAAACCTCCGGCCACCACTTCTCCTCCTATACCTGAACTTATCTTCTTCATCCCTAGCACC
Source organism: Alisma plantago-aquatica (assembly GCA_963693085.1). Taxonomy (NCBI): domain Eukaryota; kingdom Viridiplantae; phylum Streptophyta; class Magnoliopsida; order Alismatales; family Alismataceae; genus Alisma; species Alisma plantago-aquatica. The sequence continues at coordinate 1,386,767,644 of OY856412.1, forward strand.
CTCAATTCCTCCACATACAATAAACACCATTTCCATACCTTGTTGTAACCTTCACAATACTTTAGCCACCTTGGTTCCCGATATACCTCTATCAAGTCCAGGGAACTCCAATGATAAGGCTACAACTAGATCCCTCAAGTTGATACCAACCAGAATCGTTTGTTGAAGATCATCTAAAGAATGCAGATTAGTAGGTTAGTAAAGTTGTCTACTACGTTTTCTTATTCCTAGATTAAGCATGAGATATACAATATTTTTGAAAATATGGCTGATATATGTAGCCCTAGTGGATACTAATATTACCAAGTTGATTCAATGATATATGCTTGGTAGTTTGTAAATGTTCAGTCATACATCAAAGTATCTAAGTTTGAAAACAATCGATTATGTAGCTCAATCTATTTATTTATGTGTGTACATACATAGTGATTAGAATGTATTGATATCATTGATTAGTAATATGTACATATATATGAGTAGGTCTTTCTCTTATAATTCTACATATATAGTCTTATTACTTGTGATAAATTAAAGGAGATGTTAGTAAGGATTAGATTGTTACACATATAAGACTCATTCATATTGGTTGAGCAAAAACTAGTTATAATAATGAAATAGTTGTTGGGATAATGAAACCAAGATTTCATCTATATATATATATATGTATGTATATATATATATGTATATATATATATATATATATATATATATATATATATTAGTTCATAAGAGTTGGATAGGGTTTAGGATGTGCATTTCTCTAAATTTTCTTGTCGTGATATGTTGAAAATCTAAAACCCTAGATACACATATATGTATACATACTTTATGGTAATACAAAGGATATACATGCTAATACACATGCTAATTGTGATGTTTGGAAATATATTGAATCATATACTTGTAGAGATAAAATAAGATTTAATATTTAAATGAAAAGAATTCATACAATTACCCATATATATAGATGTAACCTTAGCATACTTATATCTATCAGACTATGTATGGATCTCAAAACGAAAATAGGTATCCAATCATGTATCCACATAATGATATTAACAACCCCAATATGAAATTAGGGGGTTGGTACTAGGATAAGAACCATATGAAAATATGTAACATGAATGTATGCACAAATTGCTTTTGTTTTTTACTGCCTTGCATAATGTGTTCGTAGGACAAATACTCAACTGTGGGGACCAAGCATACCAATTAAGTTGACCTTTAGCTATAAATATCAGGTATGTCCAGTCCCTATTTGATATTTAGGCATTTATTTGACTTTGAGACACCTCTTGTTATCCTTACTCTCTAATTGAAACCTCATATATTTTTAATGACAATTATCATGAATTATTTTTAGTTATTCATATTATATTGGGATTACAATCCCTTCTACCATGTTATTTACTCATGATGATGTAATATATGGACATAAGTCTTGTTCTCAACTATTACATGTGATATTAGATAAGATAACTAAAATAAATGTTTTAGCATAACCATTAGGGTGCGTCTTTCTACCCTTGGTGCGTCTTTCCACATCTTATATATACAAGGGTGTGTCTATCCACCCATTTAACTTAGGCCAATGACTTAGTGGGATCTTGTCCCTAACTTATTTAGTTCTAGTCTAATTTATCTACTAAAACTATTTATCTAGTGATATTGTGGATCATGAAATGGTGCATATTTCCACCTCTTATATATACAGGGGTGTGTCTTTCTACCCAGGGTGTGTCTTTCCACACATTTAACTTAGGCCAATGACTTAGTGGGATCTTGGCCCTACCTTATTTAGTTCTAGTCTAATTTATCTACTAAAACTATTTATCTAGTGATATTGTGGATCATGAAATGGCAAGACTATTCATGTTCCTTATGGTTCAATTGTTCATATGCCCCCATTCTTTTGATGTGCATTCTCTTGTTTAATCTATTGAACTTACATATTTTCTAAATAGCCCCCTCTTGAATGGGAACCCTCATTTATTGAACTCATATTATCTATAATGCCTTTTTTTTTCTATGCACAAACTCAAAGGTAAACAAGCACATGCCTTTTGTTTTCTTTTTATTGGGTATCGTTCCCAAAACCGTCCAAGTCTAGGAGTGCTAGATAACAATGACTCAGGAAAGTTGCTTGCAAGATGTGTACATGATGATAGCTTGGAATGGATGAGTTTCCCTCTGCAACTGGGATCATGTACTAGTAGTTGTATCCATCTTGTTTCAAGTATTACCTATTATAATGATGAAAGATTGTATATTAATTATTATGTAACTTTGCATTAGTTTTTTGCTGCTATATTGTTACATGGTCTTTGTACCATACCATTTCAGTGGATCCCCTCTCAGGTCCACTCTTTACATTATGGATATGTCTGACCCTATCCATGCCTTGAATTTTGTAAACCCCAATGAGATGATTAGTTGGATATATGAGACCTAACCCCAAAAATTATAGATGATTATACTATTTTTGGATATAATATATATATATAATATAATATAATATAAACCATTTTGACCTAAACCCTAAGTTGCAGTCAAGTAAATATACATCCTTGGAACAATTTATATGCATTATCACTTTAGGTTATATAATCGCATAACATGCATTATAAAATTAAAGTGGAACAGATCACCTAGTTTGAAAATATGTAATTCCAGATCATTAGCATGTAATCCAAATCACATATATCATTAATATGCACATAATGACTTAAACATGATTAATAATTAATATGATGCAAAGAAGTAAACATTTAATGTGGGTTAAAATATTTTTCAAAATGTGTATGAGGATAATATTTGGATGTTGTAAGTAATTGGGTATATCAATGTGTCGTTGTTTAAAATAATATAAACACTAAAAAGCTTCATGAATGATGTCTAAAAATATCAATTGTTAAAGATGAAATAATATAACTTTGATGGTAATAATGTGATGATGGAAGGACTTCCATTCTTATTTGTTGATGTATTGATGAATAATAACAAGTATTAAAATAATGGAGTTTGAGCTTGATTCAACTATAAATCATTTAGTAATTCTTAAAAGTTAAATTTATCTTAAAATGGTTTCTAAATGTCTTAGTTATTTATGTACCTAGTTTAGTTCAATTAGACACCAACAACTACCTAATTTAATAACATAACTTAAGGAATATAATGTGAATCCCAAATACATTAAAACTTTGTTTTAGTTGTGATTTCAATATATATTATTTCTCTCACAAGTTTTTTTTTGCTTTGACACATGTGGTTTTGGGTCACTGATCCAAGATCTAATGGGTGGGCCCTTGTCTCCTAACTTGGGTAGGAAACTGCCCCAAACTAAGCAGGGCTCCATGATATTTCTCATGTTATCTTCCTTTTCTTTAATCCCTTCTTTCTTGTTCTTCTTATTTTGGTTTCCTTAGAAAAAACCAAACCTACTAATTCCCAAGTTACATACCTTGACAATTCACCCAAGAAAACCCCAACCCCCAATATCATGACTAGCCTCAGAATGTACTTTCTAATCTTCATTTGGGATCATGCCTCATCAAAAAGATTTTCTAAAACATATATTATGGAGAATCCTATCAATTTGGCCTCTTTCATAATGAAACTCCATGACCAACCCTATCTCCCATAATCATGATTGGCTTAGGTGCTACTTGATCTCATTGTAAGAGTGTAATTCATTACAATTGGACCATCATACCACCATTTTATATGTTTCCTTAGAGTCTTCTCACCCTCTCTTCAACTAGTTCTTTCCTCCCATCTATAGGGTTGAGGTCCATAGGAGTTGTTGGAGTCCAGCTTTCTGGTTGCCAACCTAGGCTATAGAAGGCTTATCTGATCTATTGGAAGTGTGGTGGATATATTTGTATGATCACTTAACCCAAAATCCTAGTATATGCATTACTCTATTTTCTACCTGTTCCTCCACTATATTCTTCTACCAAGCTCAACACCGGCTCTCTAGCCTTAGTTAGTTTTTTTATTTTACTCATCTATACATCCACAACATCATGAATTTTGTAGCGCTCTACATGTTCTTGTTTTAAGCTTTGTGTTGTGTAACGACATTCTCCCCAACTTAGTTTTTTTGGTTACCCTAGTCATGGTGGTAGGTATAAATGTGTATCATGGCTGAGAGCTAAATTTGTAGAGTACTATGGACTGGAGCGAACTAGTAGTTGGTTCAATTTGCTTAATTTTGTGATGTTGGTCCTTGTATGATAGCCATTTAGAGTCTCTACATTTGTAAAATAACAAATATAAGATCATCTTTTCTAGTGATTTCATTTTTTGTCCGTATTTTATTTTAATATATCTCACATTAGGATGGGTGTGTTTTTATGATCGTGAAACCATCCCTAGGTATTTCTAGACATGTATAGTAGATTCGAGAGACGTGTGCTCCCACAAACTAGTTTTTTCAAACAGTCGCATCAAAGATTGACTACACTATGTGAGTCTAATTCTCGAACAACACCAATGTGAGGATGGGCATTTTTGTCTTTTCCCATTTTTTATGTTGATCAGTCATTATTATGATCAAAATTAAATGTACTTCAATGTCTTATCACACTAGTATTTGATGTGTGGTGCAAGGTTATATGCTTTGGTCTTTTATTTTAGATTTAATTTGATATTTCATTGACTTCAAGTATGTTAGATAATGCATAAATGATTGTCTAGCAATAAAAAATGTAAATAAATACTTCTTGGAATTCAAAAATCTCCACATAAATAGATTTAATTGAGAATCTAAATAGACTTGATATTCTAAGGTTTGTTATATGTGCATAATTAATGATATTTATATTTGAATGGAATAATAGGTGAAAGATACCATGTTTTGATCTATGATTTCACCTTAAGAGTTGATACACAATTGAGGTATATTTATTATACTATCGAGTAACTTTGGATAATTTATCTTATTTCTCTCTCGTGATATATTTTAGACACCCTTATATATCTTGTTGGATGATTTGTGTAATTTTCTCTTGATGTATTTTGCATCTCTTTTGAGTCATATTGTACAAGATATGTTGTCTTGAATATCATTCACTCATATCCAAAACTCAATGGAGTTCAATTTCCTAATGTTGATCATATGGACAACTTAAATTTCAAACTGAATCCTTTTGTGTGTCTTGTTTACATTAGTTCTATTTACATCATGTTGGACTTAATAATACATTCATCTAATGAAAACTATGATTTTCATATGTTGTCCATGTTATCTCACTATATATCATATTTGAGAAAGTTATCAACTTTGTATATATTTATGTAACCCTAATGAAGATTATTTTGTAATTTTTTGACTAAACTTTATCTTCCCTATCTATTAAGTATGTATGTTTGATTTTGTTAACTAGTATAATGTGATCAATTGAAGTTTAGGTGATGAATCCATATTTTTTGTATATTATCTACATAGGAATGAGATGGTGTCTCATGTTCCCAACTAATATTCTGGTTATAACATTACTCTTCCAAATATTATGGTGGTGATCCATAACTCATAAGGTTTTGATATAC